>PYDT01000220.1:38507-100000 GCA_004837865.1 Musa balbisiana
ATTTATCTAGACAGATGATGGACAAAAATAGGAAACTGTAAGGGTCGGGAAATAATTGAAAAGAGGAAGAAAATTTCAAGTTTTACCTTATTGAAAATTTCTTGAAAGATGGAGAGCTTGGACCAACAAAAATCCCTTTCCAAGGCTTCTAAATGTTGGAATGAGGCTTTAGAGAGGTTGGTGGAGGGTTGAGGCAGATTCCCACGGGTTGGGGGCGGTGTCACCGCCGGCCCTAACCCTTAGGATATAAATAAGGGCTCTCGGGCGGTGCCACCGCCAAACCGAGCGGTGCCACCGCCTAGCGACCGAACGCTCAGGCGGTGCTACCGCTGGTTCTGGCGGTTCCACCGCTGGTTCTGGCGGTGCCACCGCTGGCTCTGGCGGTGCCACCGCTGGCTGCCGCGAAAAAAGTTTTCATTCCTTTTCCATTTTTATTTTTATTTTTTTGAGATGTTAGGATAAACATTTCTTTTGGAATTGAAAGATAATGATCAAATCTACTAAGGAACGGAAAGAGGATGAAAATTTTTTCGGAAAGTACATTCTTAGGGACAATTTAACATGCCTAGTTCCCTTCTAATAAATTCAAATTGGTCTTCATTTAAGGCTTTTGTAAATATGTCTGCCAATTGATGCTTTGTGTCAATGAATTCTAGAACAACATTATTGTTAAGGACATGATCACGTATGAAATGATGCCTAACGTCGATATGCTTAGTTCTAGAGTGCTGAATTGGATTTTTGGTAAGACATATGGCACTTGTATTATCACATTTTATGGGAATGTTTTTCAAGTGAATTCCATAGTCTTCTAATGTATTTTTCATCCAAACAATTTGTGCACAGCATGCACTTGCAGCGATGTATTCGGCTTCCGCCGTAGATAGTGCAACTGAAGTTTGTTTCTTGGAAGTCCAAGAAACAAGTGCATGTCCTAAAAATTGGCATGTTCCGGATGTACTTTTCCTATCTATCCTGCATCCGCCAAAATCAGCATCTGCATAAGCTATTAAATCGAATTTTTCTGATTTCGGATACCAAAGTCCTAAATTTGGAGTTCCTTTAAGATATCTAAATATTCTTTTAACACTCTTGAGATGAGATAATTTAGGATTAGATTGAAATCTAGCGCAAAGTCCCACACTAAACATAATATCTGGTCTAGTCGCGGTGAGGTAGAGTAGACTACCTATCATTCCCCTATACGTTTTTTGATCGAAATTTTCGTTGTTTTCATCCATATCTAACTTAGTCGAAGTACTCATAGGGGTGTTTATTGCTTTTGAATTATCCATGTTAAATCGTTTTAACAATTCTAATGTATATTTAGATTGGTTAAGAAATATACCGTCATTAAGTTGTTTGATTTGCAATCCTAAAAAGAATGTTAATTCACCCATTAAACTCATTTCAAATTCATGACTCATATTTTTGGCAAATGATTCACATAGTGATTCATCCGAAGAACCAAAAATAATATCATCAACATAAATTTGCACAATAAGAAAATTATTTTCAAAATGTTTGATAAACAATGTAGTATCAACCTTGCCTTTGGTAAAATTATTTAAAATAAGAAAGGAACTAAGCCTTTCGTACCAAGCTCTAGGAGCTTGTTTCAAGCCATAGAGAGCCTTAGTCAATTTGAATACATGATTAGGAAGAAGAGAATTTTCAAATCCAGGAGGTTGTTCGACATATACTTCTTCCGAAATAAAACCATTCAAGAAGGCACTTTTGACGTCCATTTGAAATAGTTTAAAATTATTACAACTGGCATAGGCAAGGAGCATCCTAATGGCTTCTAATCTTGCCACAGGAGCGAAGGTTTCTTCGTAGTCGATACCTTCTTCTTGGTTGAAACCTTTGGCCACTAATCTAGCCTTGTTTCTAACCACGATACCACATTCGTCTTGCTTGTTTCTAAAGACCCATTTAGTACCAATGACTAAATGGTCACTAGGTCTAGGAACAAGCTTCCATACCTCATTCCTCTCAAATTGATTCAATTCCTCTTGCATTGCAATGACCCAAGAATCATCTTTCAAGGCCTCGTCAATGCATTTAGGTTCGATTTGAGAGAGAAAGGCAGCATTAGCACAAAAATTCTTGAAAGAAGAACGAGTTTGAACCCCTTGTGATGTATCTCCTATAATTTGCTCTTTTGGATGAGCATCTACATACTTCCATTCCTTGGGTAAGGAGATTTTGGAAGAAGATGCATCCAAGTTGCTATTTTGAGGAGGGGGTTCCTTTAAATCCAAATTTTCAAAACCAATATCATCATCAAAATCATTTTTCTTTAACTCGGAAATTTCATTAAAAATTACATGAATAGACTCTTCTATAACTAAAGTTCTTTTGTTAAAAACACGAAAAGCTTTAGAAACGGAAGAGTAACCAAGAAAGATGCCTTCATCGGATTTAGCATCAAATTTTCCTAAGGCATCCTTTTCATTTAAAATAAAGCATTTACAACCGAAAACTTTAAAATAAGAAACATTTGGTGTTTTGTTATTCCATAATTCATAGGGAGTTTTTGATAGAGATGGTCTTATTAGAACCCTATTCATGATGTAGCAAGCCGTATTCACGGCTTCGGCCCAAAAATACTTGGGTAGACTATGTTCATTCAACATAGTTCTGGCCATTTCTTGTAGATTTCTATTTTTTCTTTCTACTACTCCATTTTGTTGAGGGTTTCTTGGAGTAGAGAAGTTGTGGTTATATCCATTAACTTCACAAAAATTTTGGAAATCACGGTTTTGAAATTCGCCACCGTGATCACTTCGAATTGATGAAATCATGAAACCTTTTTCGTTTTGAGTGAGTTTACAAAATTTAGAGAAACATTTGAAACAATCACTTTTGTGAGCCAAGAAATAGGTCCAAGTGTATCTAGTATAATCATCTACAATCACAAAAGCGTATTTGCTTCCTCCTAGACTTGTCGTGTCAATTGGTCCAAATAAGTCCAAATGGATCAATTGTAATGGTCTAGTGGTGCTAATTTGATTTTTTGGTTTGAAACTAGTTTTTATTTGTTTACCTAGTTGACACGCATCGCATACTTTGTCCTTAACAAACTTCATATTTGGAATCCCTCGTACTAATTCTCTAGATGAGATCTTAGATATTAGTTTCATGCTTGCATGGCCTAATCTCCTATGCCAAAGCCAAGCATCATCTTTTAAAGCGGAGAGGCACATTTCATTACCTAGTTCATCAAGATTGATGGTGTAGACATTATTTTGTTTTAATGCAATCATAGTCATGTTATTGTTTGGTTTTTCAATAATACACACATTTGATTCAAATCTAACGATATAACCTTTATCGCATAATTGACTAATACTCAAGAGATTATGTTTCAATCCATCAACTAGTAATACATTATCAATAGAAAAGTTTAATTTGTTACCTATGGTTCCCTTGCCAATGATTTTGCCTTTGTTGTTGTCTCCGAAGGTGACATAGCCTTCGTCTATGCTAGTGAGCTTGGAGAATTGGGATGGATCTCCGGTCATATGCCTTGAGCATCCACTATCAAGGTACCATCTCTTGCTCCTAGCTTGTGATGGTGTATGTTTCTACAAGAAGGGATTAATTTTAGGTACCCATTTACTTTTGGGTGCCTCAAAAATTAATCTAACTTGTTTATCATGTTGCATAGACTTGATCATGGTTCCTTTAGGAACCCAAATCAATTTGTTCGGACTAATTTTCTTGAATGGACATTGATGAGTTTTATGTCCATATTTGCAACAAAAGTTGCAATTGCTTTGGTGTTGAACATGTAAGATAGGACCTTTAATGAAGGTGGTTGGATTTTGGTGAGAACTTCTCACAAATCCGATTCCACTTCTTTTAGGAACGTGACCCTTATTTGTAAGGATCATGTTCAAAGACTTGCTACCAACCTCGAATTTCTTCAAGGTGTCCTTAAGTAGCAAGTTCTCCTTTTGGAGAGTTTCTAGATCATGGCATTTTATGCATGGAGCTAAACTATCATGATATTCAGTTTTTAATTTATCAAAATTACAAGTAAGACTATCATGCTCCTTTTTAACAATTTATATTTTCTACTAATTGTTTTGCATTCATCAAATAACTCATGGAAGGCATTTAATAATTCATGATAAGATAAATCTGCATCAATTAAATTCGTTACCTCCTCTCCGATGGCCATTAGGGCGTAATGAGCAACTTGCTCGGTGTTGGACTCCTCTTCTTCGGATGCGCTTGAATCATCCCACGTTGCTTTGAGCGCCTTCTTCTTTGATGTTCTCTTTTTGGCTTGGGGACATTCATTTTTGAAATGCCCGGGCTTCTTGCATTCATAGCATATCACTTGGTCCTTTTATGTTCAAGTTTGTTTTTGGTGTTATTTTTAAATTTGTTCTTTCTTATAAATTTTTTAAATTTTTGAGTCAAAAGTGCAATGTCATTGTCACTGTCCTCATCACTTGATGTTCCTTTCAAGTGGTCTTCTTGTGATTTGAGTGCCATATCCTTCCTGTTCTTTGGAAGGGGGTTCTCAAGCTCGTCATGAGCTTGACATGTCATTTCGTAGGTCATTAGAGACCCAATAAGTTCTTCAAGAGGGAATGTTTTAAGGTCCTTGGCCTCTTGAATGGCAGTAACTTTTGGATCCCAACTTTTAGGAAGGGATCTTAAGATTTTAGTTACTAATTCAAAGTTAGAAAAATCTTTACCAAGAGCTTTGAGTCCATTGATGACATCCGTGAAACGGGTGTACATGTCTCCGATGGACTCACTTGGTTTCATTCGAAAAAGTTCGTAAGAGTGCACAAGAATATTGATTTTGGACTCTTTCACTCGGCTAGTGCCTTCATGAGTGACCTCAAGAGTTCTCCAAATATCAAAAGCAGAATCACAAATTGAAACGCGATTAAATTCATTTTTGTCTAGTGCACAAAACAAGGCATTCATAGCCTTTGCGTTTAAAGCAAAAACTTTCTTCTCCGATTCATTCCATTCGCTCATCGGAAGAGAAGATTTTTGAAATCCATTTTCAACAATAGTCCAAAGCTCGAAATCCATGGAAATTAGGAAGATTCTCATACGTGTCTTCCAATACGTGTAATCCGACCCATTAAACATAGGTGGACGTGTAATGGAGTGTCCCTCATGCATGCCGGAGTAAGCCATCTCTCTTGGGTATTAAACCAAATATGAGAGTGAGCCTTGCTCTGATACCAATTGTTAGGATCAAGAGCACTAAGAGGGGGGGGGGTGAATTAGTGCAGCGGATTAAAACGTCGGTTTTGATAAATCTTTCGTACGGTAAAAATTAAACTTGAAAGCGTATTCGTATAGTAGAGCAGCTAAGGTAATGAGTAAATAAAGCAAGTAAGAAAGTTTGCAGTAATATGAATAGCAATAATGAAATGCAAACCAGAGATTACGCCGTTTTTAAAGTGGTTCGGTCAAATGACCTACATCCACTTGCGAGGCCCCTCTTCGATGAGGCTCCCACCTTCCACTAGCAAATCTCTTAAAATGGAAGGGTAAATACCCCTCTTACAACTCTTTACAAGCAGTTCACACTCTTACAGATTTTCAAGAAAGGAGGTGAACACTAGCAAATTGAAAACCAAGGATTGCTAAGGACTTTTCTAAGACCTTTCTCTCAATCACTTGCTGCTCAAAAAGTTGTATTCTCTGCTGAGAATTGAGGGGTATTTATAGGCCTCAAGAGGATTCAAATTTGGGCTCCAAAATTTGAATTCTCTTATGTTCCCGAAGCTAGCGGTGCCACCGCCTGTCAGTGGCGGTGCCACGCCTGTCAGTTTTGACACTGACAGTGTACTGGGCGGTGCCACCGCCTAGCTCTCGGGTGCTGGGCGGTGCCACCGCTCAGCCAGGCGGTGTCTCGGGTGCTGGGCGGTGCCACCGCCTAGCTCTCGGGTGCTGGGCGGTGCCACCGCCTAGCTCTCGGGTGCTGGGCGGTGCCACCGCCTAGCTCTCGGGTGCTGGGCGGTGCCACCGCCTAGCTCTCGGGTGCTGGGCGGTGCCACCGCCTAGCTCTCGGGTGCTGGGCGGTGCCACCGCCTAGCTCTCGGGTGCTGGGCGGTGCCACCGCCTAGCTCTCGGGTGCTGGGCGGTGCCACCGCCTAGCTCTCGGGTGCTGGGCGGTGCCACCGCCTAGCTCTCGGGTGCTGGGCGGTGCCACCGCCTAGCTCTCGGGTGCTGGGCGGTGCCACCGCCTAGCTCTCGGGTGCTGGGCGGTGCCACCGCCTAGCTCTCGGGTGCTGGGCGGTGCCACCGCCTAGCTCTCGGGTGCTGGGCGGTGCCACCGCCTAGCTCTCGGGTGCTGGGCGGTGCCACCGCCTAGCTCTCGGGTGCTGGGCGGTGCCACCGCCTAGCTCTCGGGTGCTGGGCGGTGCCACCGCCTAGCTCTCGGGTGCTGGGCGGTGCCACCGCCTAGCTCTCGGGTGCTGGGCGGTGCCACCGCCTAGCTCTCGGGTGCTGGGCGGTGCCACCGCCTAGCTCTCGGGTGCTGGGCGGTGCCACCGCCTAGCTCTCGGGTGCTGGGCGGTGCCACCGCCTAGCTCTCGGGTGCTGGGCGGTGCCACCGCCTAGCTCTCGGGTGCTGGGCGGTGCCACCGCCTAGCTCTCGGGTGCTGGGCGGTGCCACCGCTCAGCCAGGCGGTGCCACCGCCTAGCTCTCGGGTGCTGGGCGGTGCCACCGCCTAGCTCTCGGGTGCTGGGCGGTGCCACCGCCTAGCTCTCGGGTGCTGGGCGGTGCCACCGCCTAGCTCTCGGGTGCTGGGCGGTGCCACCGCCTAGCTCTCGGGTGCTGGGCGGTGCCACCGCCTAGCTCTCGGGTGCTGGGCGGTGCCACCGCCTAGCTCTCGGGTGCTGGGCGGTCGCCTAGCTCTCGGGTCTGGGCGGTGCCACCGCCCAGACCGGCGGTTCCACCGCCCCCGACCTGCTAGTCACTGGTTGGGCTTTAAAGTCCGGCCCAAACCAGGTTTCATTTTGGGCCCAGTTGGCCCCTAATCAAGGTGTAAGATTATTTCTTAATCCTAACCCTTAATTACATTCAACTACGTAACTAAAGACATACTCCTAAGCAAGTTTTTAACCGGCGAACTTCAAGTCTTGTTCAGGCGAGCTTTCCGGTGATCTTCCGACGGACTTCCGATACGCCCTTGGATTTCTTCCGACGGACTCCCAGCTGGCTCCCGATCTTGTGGCGAAGTCAACGAGTAGCCGAGCCTTCTCGGTGATCTCTGCGAACCTCCGATGATCTTATTCGGCGGACTTCCGAAAACTTCGATAAGTCCCCGATTTCTTCTCGATTGGTTCCGGCAGCATCTCCGACGAATCTTCGGACTCTCAAACACCCATCGAACTTGATTCCGGTAGACTCGCTTTATGTCTTCAAGCTTTCGTAGTTAATCCTGCATACTTATCTCAACATATGGATTAGATAAAACATGACAATTGACTTCATCATCAAAATCCGAGATTCAACATTTACAAAATTTAAAGAAACATTTGAAATAATCACTTTTGTGAGCCAAGAAATAGGTCCAAGTGTATCTAGTATAGTCATCTACAATTACAAAAGCGTATCTAGTATAGTCATCTACAATTACAAAAGCGTGTCAATTGGTCTAAATAAGTCCAAATGGATCAATTATAATGGTCTAGTGGTACTAATTTGATTTTTTGTTTGAAACTAGTTTTTATTTGTTTACCTAGTTGACATGCATCGCATACTTTGTCCTTAACAAACTTCATATTTGGAATCCCTCATACTAATTCTCTAGATGAGGTCTTAGATATTAGTTTCATGCTTGCATGGCCTAATCTCCTATGCCAAAGCCAAGCATCATCTTTTAAAGCTGAGAGGCACATTTCATTACCTAGTTCATCAAGATTGATGGTGTAGACATTATTTTGTTTTAATGTAATCATAGTCATGTTATTATTTGGTTTTTCAATAATACACATATTTAATTCAAATCTAACGATATAACCTTTATCGCATAATTGACTAATACTCAAGAGATTATGTTTCAATCCATCAACTAGTAATACATTATCAATAGAAAAGTTAAATTTGTTACCTATGGTTCCCTTGCCAATGATTTTGCCTTTGTTGTTGTTTCTGAAGGTGACATAGCCTTCGTCTATGCTAGTGAGCTTAGAGAATTGGGATGGATCTCCGGTCATATGCCTTGAGCATCCACTATCAAGGTACCATCTCTTGCTCCTAGCTTGTGATGGTGTATGTTTCTACAAGAATGGATTATTTTTAGGTACTCATTTACTTTTGGGTGTCTCAAAAACTGATCTAACTTGTTTATCATGTTGCATAGACTTGATCATGGTTCCTTTAGGAATCTAAATCAATTTGTTCGGACGAATTTTCTTGAATGGTCATTGATAAGTTTTATGTCCATATTTGCAACAAAAGTTGCAATTGCTTTGGTGTTGAACATGTAAGATAGGACCTTTAATGAAGGTGGTTGGATTTTGGTGAAAACTTCTCACAAATCCGATTCCACTTCTTTTAGGAACTTGAACCTTATTTGTAAGGATCATGTTTAAAGACTTGCTACCGACCTCGAATTTCTTCAAGGTGTCCTTAAGTAGCAAGTTCTCCTTTTGGAGAGTTTCTAGATTATGGCATTTTATGCATGGAGCTAAACTATCATGATATTTAGTTTTTAATTTATCAAAATTACAAGTAAGACTATCATGATCCTTTTTAAAAAATTTATATTTTCTACTAATTGTTTTGCATTTATCAAATAACTCATGGAAGGCATTTAATAATTCATCATAAGATAAATCTGCATCAATTAAATTCGTTACCTCCTCTCCGATGGCCATTCGGGCGTAATGAGCAACTTGCTCGGTGTTGGACTCCTCTTCTTCGGATGCGCTTGAATCATCCCACGTTGCTTTGAGCGCCTTCTTCTTTGATGTTCTCTTTTTGGCTTGGGGACATTCATTTTTTAAATGCCCCGACTTCTTGCATTCATAGCATATCACTTGGTCCTTTTTATGTTCAAGTTTATTTTTTGTGTTATTTTTAAATTTGTTCTTTCTTATAAATTTTTTAAATTTTTGAGTCAAAAGTGTAATGTCATTGTCACTGTCCTCATCACTTGATGTTCCTTTCAAGTGGTCTTCTTGTGATTTGAGTGCCATATCCTTCCTGTTCTTTGGAAGGGGGTTCTCGAGCTCATCATGAGCTTGACATGTCATTTCATAGGTCATTAGAGACCCAATAAGTTCTTCAAGAGGGAATGTTTTAAGGTCCTTGGCCTCTTGAATGGCTGTAACTTTTGGATCCCAACTTTTAGGAAGGGATCTTAAGATTTTAGTTACTAGTTCAAAGTTAGAAAAATCTTTACCAAGAGCTTTGAGTCCATTGATGACATCCGTGAAACGGGTGTACATGTCTCCGATGGACTCACTTGGTTTCATTCGGAAACGTTCGTAAGAGTGCACAAGAATGTTGATTTTGGACTCTTTCACTTGGCTAGTGCCTTCATGAGTGACCTCAAAAGTTCTCCAAATATCAAAAGCAGAATCACAAATTGAAACACGATTAAATTCATTTTTGTCTAGTGCACAAAACAAGGCATTCATAGCCTTTGCATTTAAAGCAAAAACTTTCTTCTCCGATTCATTCCATTCGCTCATCGAAAGAGAAGATTTTTGAAATCCATTTTCAACAATAGTCCAAAGCTCGAAATCCATGGAAATGAGGAAGATTCTCATACGTGTCTTCCAATATGTGTAATCCAACCCATTAAACATAGGTGGACGTGTAATATAATGTCCCTCATGCATGCCGGAGTAAGCCATCTCTCTTCGGTATTAAACCAAATATAAGAGTGAGCTTTGCTCTGATACCAATTGTTAGGATCGGAGCGGCATTAAGAGAGGGGGGGGGGGGGGGGGGGTGAATTAGTGCAGCAGATTAAAACTAGTAGGTTTGAAACTGATTCCGTAAAATGCGAGGATATTACGTTCGATAGTAACTATAGTAAAGTGAAGAACAAAAACTTGCTTCTATGTAGATAATGATTGCAGAAAAATAACAACTCACACATTCAAGGAACACGCAGATTTAAAGTGGTTCGGTCAAAATGACCTACATCCACTTGCGAAGCCTTCTTCAATGAGGCCCCCAACTTCCACTAGCAAATCACTTTGAAGGGGAAGGACAAACACCCCTCTTACAACCTTTACAAGTGGTTCACACTCTTACAAAATTTCAGCAAGAAAGAAAGGGAGGTGAACACTAAAGCAATTTGAAAGTAAGACTTGCTAAGGCTTTGCTAAGACCTTTTTTTTTTTACTTTATTGCTTCTCAAAAGTTGTAATCTCTACTGAGAATTGAGGGGTCTTTATTGGCCTCGAGAGGATTTAAATTTGGGCTCTAAAATTTGAATTCTCTTCGGTTCCCGAAGCTAACGGTGCCACCGCCTGTCAGTGGCGGTGCCACCGCTTGTCAGTTCTGACACTAATAATGTACTGGGCGATGCCACCGCCTAGCTCTTCGGGTGCTGGGTGATGCCACCGCCCAGACCGATGGTGCCATCGCCTGGCTCTTCGGGTGCTGGGCGGTGCCACCGCCCAGACCGGCGGTTCCACCGCCCGACCTCAATGGTCACTAGTTGGGCTTTAAGTCCGGCCCAAACTAGGTTTCATTTTGGGCCCAGTTGGCCCCTAATCAAGATATAAGATTATTTCTTAATCTTAACCTTAATTATGTGCAAACTACGTAACTAAAAACATAATCCTAAGCAAGTTTTTAACCGACGAACTTCAAGTCTTGTTCCGGCGAGCTTTCCGGCGGACTTCCGATACGCCCTTGGATTTCTTCCGATAGACTCGCAGTTGGCTCCCGATCTTGTGGCGAAATCAGTGAGTAGCCGAGCCTTCTCAGTGATCTCTGCGAACCTCCGATGATCTCTTCGGCAAACCTCCGAAAACTCCGACAAGTCCTCGATTTCTTCTCGATTGGTTCCGACAGCATCTCCGACGAATCTTCGGACTTTCAAACACCCATCGAATTTGATTCCGGTAGACTCGCTTTATGTCTTCAAGCTTTCATAGTTAATCCTGCATACTTATCTCAACATATGGATTAGATAAAACATGACAATTGACTTCATCATCAAAATCCGAGATTCAACATTTTTCATGTACACCTAAAGGTAACAATAGCTTAAGACCTTACGTAAATTAGATATATATAGTTATATCTCAATAGATTATTTATAAAGGTGATAAAATATCTCTCTTCACTAACATAAAAACATGGAGTGACTCGTAGATATAAGCATATATAATCTCAAAGAGTTCATAAAACTATATTTCATCTCAATATTTGATTACAAGATTGTTATAAACTCAATATTCACATTAATTTTATATAGACTATTATACAGAATTCAAAGATTAATTTTTATTGAATCATACTAAGTTTACGATCACCAAAAAGAAGCAATATCCCGATAATTCTAAGTAAAGAATCCAAATTTCTAGAATTTTAAGAATGTAACATATATTCTCAAGATCCATCAAATGAATCATCTCTAGGCATAGGCGATAAGTACCAACTATTATCGTTTTCACTTTAAGATGATTCCTTATAACGATAAACATTTTATTCTATTTTGGTTTTATATTAAAATGAATCTCTACTATTAGCAACATATATTGAAGAGTTAAAATCAATCCATCAAGTATTAGAAAGGGATTTTCATAATGTTTGATATGAAATAAACAAAGGTCAGACTTGTATATTTTTTTGAAATCAAACCTTATAATTCTTCTTTGCATAACCTTTCTTGCCACAAAAGTAATACTTTACTATAAAGATTTTTTTTCTAAGTTTATATAATATTTGTAAACTCAAATGATTTATGCTTCAACTTTTTTTATTGTTAGCCACTCCTTGAGTAGTACTCAAAATATTATGAGGCTTTTCTATTTAATCTTAATTCTTTCTAAACATATATACTAGTTAGATCATTAAAATTTTACTTATCCTTAATATTATTGTAGTGAATTTTAAATGATCCAAACTAAGAAGAAATATAATTCAGAATAAATTATTTGACAAATGACTCAGCTACATTTATACTCAATGTTCTTGAGTTTATAACTTTGTCAATCATATTGAGGATATAATCTTGAATTTCTCAAATGCTTATCATTCTAAATTTAGTCAGTTCTTTCATTAATATACCAACTAATGACTTATCACTAAATTTAAATTTATCTTTAAATATTCTATTGTGCCAGTTGTACACTATGATGAAGTATGAATATTATTAGCAATTATCATAAAATTGCATCTTTTAAACCTTTCCTGGTCATTTATCTCAATTATTTGTTTAACAAAATTTTCAATAATTAAGTCTATGATCCTTTCAACTAGTCTGATCAAGATTTAATATACCCAATATAAATTATATATGCTCAAATAATTTATAATGATTTAATCTAGAAAATATATGGATATTTACTAGAGTGCAATAAAGAAAATATAAAGATATTTTTAGGTAATGTTGAACTATTGATATCATCTCTTTTTCACCTTTGGATGAAATATTGACATATCTAATATTCACATAAAATTATCATACTATCCTCATAGAATAGTACTGTTATCTTTACATATATAACCATAAATTACAAGGATATAAAAAATAGTATTATCCTACCTCATCACATAATTATTTAAAATAGATTCTCCTTTATGATTATCTAAATCTCCTAATTACGTATGCCATTATGAATATTATTTTTCTTAATATCATTTAAGACTAATTTTTAATATAATTTTATAAGTTATTGATCTAGGCCACTTTGATGGTTACAAGACCAATATAATAATATAAATATAGTTTAAAATATTTTATAAATAATAAAATATTTATTATAAGTTATATCTTATAAACTTATCATTGCAGGTCACTTTGGTAGCTATTAGTCAGATAAAAATTTAGGATATGAGTTATAAATAATATTTAATAAAATTTTTAAATCTAATTTATATCAAAATAGTTCAATAATAAAATATTAATCATAATAATTATTGAATATTAATCAACATAAAGAAAAACTCATATGATAACTATAATCATGATAAATCATAAATCATGTATTTATGTGAAAAATATTATTTTATAATTTAAAACATATACATGTGAATAATTGAATAGATATCTAAGAAAAATAATTAGATTTTTTATTTATCACATGTAAAATGTAATTAATATGTCATATGAGAAAACTATAAAAGAAAATTGTAATTTATATATCTCTTTTAATTTTGCATAGAACTCTTATACTATTCAATCTTATTTAATTTGGCAAGCCTAGAATTGGGTTAAACATCAACCTAATTAAGCGAGTCAAAAAATAAAAATGATCAAACTCAAAAATTGACCAAAATTTAATTTTTCTTAAATTTGATCAAAACTTGATGATCAAATCAAAATCCAATTAAGTAATAAAAATATCATTATGATTATTTTTTATCAAAGTATTTGATTAAAATAAATCAAATTAGTTAATTTTATAATTAAGGACATAATATAGAAAATTCTAATTTTTGAAGGGTAAAACTATAATTTTTACTTAGGATATATAATGAAAATTTTAAATTTCTAATGGGCATAAACAAAAGGTAAATTTTAAGAATTGAATTCTCCCCTTTTTGAAGGATACAAATGTCCTTTTAATAAAAATCCTAATCACTCCTTTTTCGTGGCTGTTGTGTGAGGCATGACCACTGCCGTGCATGGCTATTGTCGTGTGAGGTGTGACCACCGTCATGCACAATTTCCAAACGAGGTGTCGCAACCAATGTTCGCGGCCACTACGCAAGGCGCGAGTGCACCCATCATGCGTACCCACCTCCTAAGCATGACCTTTGCTCCCACATGTAGTTTTGTGCGCATGCACCACTCGGCAACCCTCACGGTTTCCATAGCACTACTGTGCACATGCATTGATCAACAACTCCATGATCATTGTAGTGTGCAATTGTGCCCACGTGTCCTGATTGCAAAACTGCTAGGAACCACGACCTTGGGCATCCAATTGGCGTCGGCCACAGCTAGCAAATGTTGTTGTAGCAGTGCTGCTGCAGTCACCACTAGTAGAGATACTTTTGCATATATGTTGCCACATCTGCTATAGGTAATGATGATGCTACTACAACTGTCACATGTAGCGGCACTACGTAGCCACTACAACCGTCACTGGTGTTGGCGCTACTACAACCACTACCCGTGACTAGGCGGATGACCATCGGAAGCCACTGCTCTCAACAACACTGTCATCAACAACTGTCAACAGTGATCCATCAATCAAACATAAGGAATTTTACAATCCCCACAAGCAAGTAATATGATGATTTGGATAGAAAAGCAAATCAGCAATACTGACGAATCATTTATGCATCATAAATAAAAATCATATTAATACCTTTTCGCAAGTAAAAGTTTTTAACAAATAGATCCAAAGTATTTGATTTCATAATCATAGATCTAATACCAATTGTGAGCATAAAAATCATTCTTATGCTATTATTATACAAAAAATATTAATGTCAAAAATTGAAATCAAAGAACAATAGATATATGTTTACATTGCATATCTTTCTATGCTACTCAGAAAAACCTTTATCTAATCTGTAAGTGCACTAATATCAAATTGAAAATCTATAGTGATGTTCAACTTCAAAGAGAACTAGACTCACTTTCTCCTCTCTTTCAATCATTCACAAAACCACTATAAGTGATGGATTTAGGGACAAAAGGGATATGAGAGAAGATCTGTAATATCTCATTGACTGATTCACGTGACTAAAGGGAGATAAGAGAAGATTTATAATTTCTTAATCATGTCATGTATCCATATATCTGCTATCCAATTATTTACACATTATATGTATAGTCCCTAGGTGGTCATTGAAAATAGCTAATATTTCCCCAACGGCATGAGAAAATCTTGTTGCTTTGTTGAGGGAAATCCTCCCTCTTAACATATATAAATAGAGAACACATATCAAATATAAAAACATCTTCTTCATCATTTATTTTATTATGGTGTCAGAGCCATTATTGCTTTAGCAAGATCTCCTCTTGTTCCATCGAGCCGACGCCGAGAACCTTTTCTCCTCTGCCTCGGTGCTATTGAATCTTAGATTTTGATGATGAAATCAATTAATAAAGTTTATGATCTACTCTATGTTTTGAGTGATGCTGGACTAGCTTCGATAATGAAGAGACAAATAAAGTAGGAAGAATCAATGTTGGGCCAGAGAACATGTCAAAAGATTAAACATCGAGCTAGAGGATCAGTCTACGTACTGGTAGAAAGCTTCATGCCATGAGTTCGAGCATCGGGCCTAAAAGAGCAGAGATTACACCAAAGAGATCGGAGTTCCAGAGGTCAACATGCCGATTGGGCAAAAGACCGCAAAAGAGGATGATGCGCCAAAGGATTGAACGAAGCGCCAATGAATCAATGACAAACTGGATAACATGAGATTAATGCTTTATAATAATTTGTCTAGTTCGAGTTAGTTAGGTCTAATTGAGTTAGTTTTAGGATGAAACAATGCCAACTCAATTAGGGACCAATTGAGCCTGAATTATGGCTGAATTAGGCTTGTTGTTTGACTCATCCAATGACTTGTTGTAGGGTCTAGCGGTCGTATCGCTAGACTAGGTGGTGGTACCGCCCAGACACAGTCTCCTAAACTATATCAAGTGATGGTACTGCTAGACTGGGTGTGGTACCGCCTAGTGTCAGAGAGTACTAGTGATGGCACCACCAGTCTGGGTAGTGGTACAGTCCAATGTCAGTGCTGCAGGCGATAGTACCACCCTGCACAAGTAGTGGTGTCATTAGGACTCAAGAAACCTAGGATGAGACCTTTTTTAGCTTTATTTTTGAAGTCATTTGGGGTCTATAAATACCCTAGATATTTCTGCTTAGAAAAGCACAAAATTGAGTTGAAAAAGGGGGAAAGAATCTTTGTGAAAGAAGTTATAAATCTTTCTTAGCATAGAGTCACCTCTTCCTAGTATTTAGAAGTTTTTATAACGGGAGAAGTAAGGTCTAAGTGTAAAAGAGAGAAGTATAAAGGTTCTCTCCTAAATCTGTAAAAAGGAGAAAGAGTTGTGAGAGGGTAGTTGGCCTCAAGTAAAGAGGAATCAAGAGTAGATGTAGATTATGACAACTGAACCACTATAAATCTAGTTTATATTTTTATTTTTCTTTTCATTTATATTACAAACTAATTTACTTATTCACTATGCATACAAATGCTTTCAAGTTAAACTCATCTTTTCGATAGGGCTTTATCGAATGAAAGTTTTCAAACCGACATTTTTAACGTAAGCACTAATTCACCCCCACTAGTGCCGACCCGATCCTAACAGTTGGTATCAGAGCTATGTTTCTCTCCATTTGTCTAACACCCAAGATATATGAATTTTTTCGGTAATCTAGAGGGTCGCTTTATTATTCATCCTCCCATGTTCAATGGGACGGACTACATATATTGAAAAACTCGAATGAGAGTTTTCTTTCTTTTTATGAATTTTAATTTATGGAATATTATCGAATTTGGTTTTGAGTAGTCTTCCAAACCAATAAACGAATGGAATGATTTGGAAAAGATGACTTCCTCCTTGAATGCTAAAGCGATGAACGCTTTGTTTTGTGCTTTTGATAAAAATGAATTTAATCAGGTTTCTATGTGCGGAACTATATATGATATTTGACACACACTCGAAGTCACACACGAAGTCACAAGTAGGGTTAAAGAGTCAAAAATTAATCTTTTGGTTCATCATTATGAGTTGTTTTGCATGAAATCAAATGAGACTATTGGAGACATGTATACCCGTTTTACGGATATCGTTAATAGTCTAAAAGCACTTAGTAAAAGTTTTTCTAATTTTGAACTTGTTAACAAGATATTAAGATCCCTTCCAAAAAGTTGGGATCCGAAAGTAACTGCAATACAAGAGGCAAAAGACTTAAACTAGTTTCCAGTTGAAGAACTTATCAGGTCTTTGATAACCTATAAAATGACTTATGTGGCACATGACGAACTTAAGAATAACCTTCCAAAGAATAGAAAGGATTTGTTAGGATCAAGAGCACTAAGAGGGGGGGTG
Organism: Musa balbisiana; assembly: GCA_004837865.1. Taxonomy (NCBI): domain Eukaryota; kingdom Viridiplantae; phylum Streptophyta; class Magnoliopsida; order Zingiberales; family Musaceae; genus Musa; species Musa balbisiana. The sequence continues at coordinate 55,715 of PYDT01000220.1, forward strand.
AATTAGTGCAGCAAAAAACTTTCGACAATTTAAAACTACGTTCGTACGATAAAAATGATTTCAGTATAAAAGTTGATTCGGAAATTACTTTAACTTAAGAACAAGCAAAGTGCAGTTAAAGTAAAGCTATAGAAGTAGTTGCAATTTAGATAAAGAATAAAATGTAAATGCAAACCGAGATTTAGAGTGGTTCGGTCAATCTTGACCTACATCCACTTTTGGCTTCCTCCTCCGATGAGGTCACCGATGTCCACTAGAGGCCTTCCTTCAATAGGCGAAGGCCAACCACCCTTTTACAATTTCACTCTTTTTGACGGGCTTAGGAGACAACCCTTATAGATTTTTCACTCCTCTCTTGAATGATCAAAACTTGGAAGAAAAGAGGGAGAAGAACTTTTGACCTTTTACAACACTTTTAAGCTCTCAAAATCTTAGAATAAATGCTAGGTTTCGGTGCTCTTTCATGCATGAAAGGGTGGGGTTTATATAGGCCCTAAGAGGATTCAAATTTGGGCTTCAAATTTGAATTCTTTGGGTTTCCCAATGCTGGTGGTGCCACCGCCTGTTAGAGTCAGATAGACAGTGTACTGGTGGTGCCATCGCCAGAACTCTCGGGTTCTGGGTGGTGCCACTGCGTAGACCATTTCAGCTTACTGGTTGGACTCAAAACTTGGCCCAAACCAGTCCGAACTCGGGCCCAATTAGCCCCTAACTAGGTTATAGGATTAACCCTTAATCCTAACCCTAATTACATGTAAACTATGAAATTAAGACATAGTCCTAAGCAGGTTTTTTAACCGGCAATGTCGAGTTCCCTTCTAGCGAGCTTCCGGAGAACTTCCAGCGAACGTCCGACGAACTCTAGGCAATGCTCCGAGGGACTTCTGGTAAACTTCTGGACTTGCGACGATCCACTTGGCGAGTTCCAACGAGCTTCTTTGGCAAGCTCCTGGACTTCTTGGATTTGTTCCCGCAGAACCTCCGACAACCGTCCGGACTCTTCCGTCGAACTCTCGAACCTCCAACGTGATCATAGTCTTGACTGCGGCGCAACTCCTACTGCATGTCTTACTTTCATCATAATTAATCCTGCACACTTATCTCAACATATGGATTAGATAACAAATGACAATTGACTTCATCATCAAAATCCGAGATTCAACAATCTCCCCCTTTTTGATGATGACAATCAATTGATAATGGAGTTAACCTTAACTCCCCCTATCTATATGCCATACTCAAGATAAGTCATTCTTGAATTTGAAAGCTTTTGAATTCAAGAGACATATTGATAAGTTAAGATTGTTTAACTTTATCAATACTCCCATCATGATTCCTATCATGATGTATCTCTCTGAAAATGATGTCAAGGCTTAATATCCATTTTCAACTCTTACATTTCAATTGTGAATGATAGTAATGGTAGCACTTCATCATATGGTAAGATATTAAAATGTAAAATTGCGATGCAAGTTCTTGATATCTTAACATGATGCACAAATGGCATAATGCAAATATGGCAATCATAGCATTTCTATCATCAATTTATCATATATTTTGATGCAAGCTTCTTTTGATATCTTAACATAATTCAAATTCAAATATGGCACTTATAGCATCAATTCATATATTTCTCCCCCTTTGTCATCAACAAAAAGGAGAATGATATAAGCAAATTTTAAACATAAGTGCGGTAATGATTCATGCCATAATTAGGTTCATGTCATTTTTCAATAATGAGTGATAGGGTACCAATTTTACAAACATCTTCAAGGAAAATATGACATGGAGATTACTTCTTCCTTTTTCTTTGGTATTATCTTTTTGCATGAAGGAGGAAAGCCATTTGTGAGATTACTCGAATGAAGTTAAAATTAATAAGAGATTTAAATCACGTTTCAAGATGTGTATGTGAATCAAATCCTTGCTTAAAAAAAATCTTCCTTTTTCAAGAAGGAATTTATAAGAAAGAATCATTTCATCAAATCCATTTCTCAAAAAAATATTTTTCCCATGATAAGTCTATGAGAGACGCATTTGCTAATTGATTCTATATGTCAAAAATCAATGATATGAATTAAACTTTATATGACATGCTTATGAAAGCTGCATTAAGTCCGGAAGAGAATAATGTATCGTTAGGATCAAGAAAATCCGAAAATGAAATTTAACACTTTCATGCATTCGGACAAAGTTTTGCTATAGATTTTCAAATACAATCATGAAGATAAAATATACTTATTATTATGGAAATTTTATATTCAAAACACATAATTTCCAATAAGTTATTAAGGCATGTAATCGTGTAAAATCATCATAACAGTTAAATTATTTGATCATTGAATCAAGAACATCCAAAAAATAATTTTAATAAGTTCATACATTCAAACACATTAACACACCTAATTCTCTTCTAATGAAATCAAATTGTTCTTCACTTAAAGGCTTTGTGAAAATATCAGCTAGTTGATGTTTAGTATCAATGAACTCTATTACTACATCATGATTAGTGACATGATCTCGTATAAAGTGATGTCTAATATTAATATGTTTTGTTCGTGAGTGTTGAATGTGATTCTTTGTTAAACATATAGCACTTGTATTATCACATTTAATGGGAATATTTTTAAGATGAACTTTATAATCTTCTAAGGTGTTTTTCATCCACACAACTTATGCACAGCATGCACTAGCTGCAATATACTCAGCTTCGGTTGTTGATAGTGCAACCGAGTTTTGTTTCTTAGATGACCAGGAAACAAGAGCATGTCCTAAAAATTGGCATGTTCCTGATGTGCTTTTTCTATCTAGTCCACACCTAGCAAAATCCGCATCAACATAAGCAATTAACTCAAACTTCTTAGTTTTTGGATACCATAATCCTAGATTTGTGGTACCTTTAAGATATCTAAGTATTCTTTTAACAGCTTTGAGATGAGATATCTTAGGGTTCGATTGAAACCTAGCATAAAGTCTTACACTGAACATGATATCTGGTCTAGTTGCAGTGAGGTAAAGTAAACTTCCTATCATACCCCTATAAGTTTTTTGATCGAAGCTTTCTCCACTTTCATCAACTTCTAACTTAGTGGAGGTGCTCATAGGAGTGTTAATAGCTTTTGAGCTTTCCATATTAAATCTTTTTAGCAAATCTAAAGCATATTTAGTTTGACTAATGAAGATGTCATTTCTTAGTTGCTTAATTTGTAAGCCTAAGAAAAAGGTTAATTCTCCCATCAAACTCATTTCAAATTCAAGACTCATGATTTTAGCAAAAGATTTACAAAGAGATTCATTTGTAGAATCAAAAATAATATCATCAATATAAATCTGAATAATGAGAAAATTATTGTCAAAATTCTTGATAAACAATATAGTATCGACCTTGCCTTTTATGAAATTATTTTCAATAAGAAAAGAACTAAGTCTCTCATACCAAGCCCTTGGGACTTGTTTTAAACCATAGAGAGCTTTAGTTAATTTAAACACATGATTAGGGAGGCTATTATTTTCAAATCTGGGAGGTTGTTCAACATAAACTTCTTTAGAAATAAAGCCATTAAGAAAAGCGCTTTTAACATTCATTTGAAATTACTTAAAATTATTATTACTAGCATAGGCAAGGAGCATCCTTATCGCTTCTTATCTAGCCACTAGAGCGAAGATTTCTTCGTAATCGATACCTTCTTCTTGGTTGAAACCTTTGGCTACTAATCTAGCCTTGTTTCTAATCACGATACCATATTCATCTTGCTTGTTTCTAAAAACCCATTTAGTACCAATAACTAAATGGTCATTCGGCCTAGGAACAAGCTTCCACACCTCATTTCTCTCAAATTGATTTAACTCATCTTGCATTGCGATAATCCATGAATCATCTTTCATAGCTTCGTCAATACATTTAGGTTCAATTTGGAAGAGAAAAGCAGCGTTGGCACAAAAACTTTTAAGAGAAGAACGTGTTTGAACCCCCTTAGATGTGTCTCCTAGGATTAGCTCCTTAGGATGAGCATCTACATACTTCCAATCCTTGGGTAAGGATGTTTCGAAAGTGGATGCATCTAAGTTGCTAGTTGGATAAGAGGTTTCATTTAAATTCAAAGAATCGAAATTAACATCATCATCAAAATCATTTTTCTTGATTTCGAAAATCTCATTGAAAACAACATGAATGGATTCTTCTATAATTAAAGTTCTTTTATTGAAGATACGAAAAGCTTTAGAAACCGAAGAATAACCACGGAAAATTCCTTCATCGGATTTAGCATCAAATTTTCCTAAGACATCTTTTTCATTCAAGATAAAACACTTACACCCAAAAACTTTAAAATATGAAACATTGGGTTTTTTGTTGTTCCACAACTCATAGAGAGTTTTGGTGAGTAAGGGTCTTACTAGAACTCTATTTAAAATATAGCATGCAGTGTTTACGGCTTCGGCCCAAAAATATTTGGGTAGGCCATGTTCATTCAACATGGTTCTCGCCATTTCTTATAAATTTCTATTTTTTCTTTCTACTACTCCATTTTATTGAGGATTTCTTGGAGTAGAGAAATTGTGATTATATCCATTAAAATCACAAAATTCATGGAAATCATGGTTTTCAAATTCACCACCATCATCACTTCTAATTGACGAAATCATAGAACCCTTTTCATTTTGGATAAGTTTGCAAAACTTGGTAAAATATCTAAAGCATTCATTTTTGTGTTTTAAGAAATAAGTCCATGTGTATCTACTATAGTCATCTACAATGACAAAGGCGTATTTGCTACCTCCTAGACTTGATATAGAGATAGGTCTAAACAAGTCCATATGGATCAATTGTAAGGGCCTAGAGGTGCTTATTTGATTCTTAAATTTGAAACTGCCCTTAATTTGTTTTCCTAATTGACAAGCATCACACACATTATCTTTAATGAACTTGATATGAGGAATTCCTCTTATAAGTTCTTTGGATGATATTTGAGTGATTAGTTTCATGCTAGCATGACCTAATCTCCTATGCCAAAGCCAAGCATCCTCATTCAAAATCGAGAAACACATTTCATTGCAAAGATCATTGATGGCAATGGTGTATACGTTATTTTGTTTTAATACAATCATAGATGTGTTTTTGTATGGTTTTTCAATGATGCAAGTATTAGATTCGAATTTGACAATATATCCTTTATCACATAATTGACTAATGCTCAAGATGTTATATTTTAAACCATCAACTAACAAAACATCTTCAATAAAGAAGTTGGATTTGTTACCTATAGTTCCTTTGCCAATGATTTTACCCTTGTTATTGTCTTCGAAGGTGACATAGCCTTCGTCTATGCTAGTGAGCTTAGAGAATTGAGATGGATCTTCGGTCATATGCCTTGAGCATCCACTATCAAGGTACCATCTCTTGCTCCTAGCTTGTGATGGTATATGTTTCTACAAGAAAGGATGATTTTTAGGTACCCATTTACTTTTGGGTGCCTCAAACATTGATCTAAATTGTTTATCATGTTGCATAGAATTTATCGTGGTTCCTTTAGGAACCCAAATCAGTTTGTTCGGACTAACTTTCTTGAATGGACAATGATAAGTTCTATGTCCATGTTTGCAACAAAAGTTACATTTGCTTTGGTGCCAAACATGTAAGATAGGGCCTTTAATGAAGGTGGTTGGATTTTGGTGAGGACTTCTCACAAATCATATTCCACTTCTTTTAGGAACATGACCCTTATTTGTAAGGATCACATTCAAAGACTTGCTACCAACCTCGAATTTCTTCAAGGTATCCTTAAGTAGCAAGTTCTCCTTTTGGAGAGTTTCTAGATCATGGCATTTTTTACATTGAGCTAAACTATCATGATATTCAATTTTTAATTTACCGAAATTACAAGTAAGACTATCATGCTCCTTTTTTAGCAATATGTATTTTCTACTAACAGTTTTGCATTCATCAAATAAGTCATGGAAGGCATTTAGTAATTCGTCGAATGATAAATCTGCATCAATTAAATTCATTACCTCATCTTCGATGGCCTTTAGGGCGTAATGAGCAACTTGCTCGGTGTTGGACTCCTCTTCTTCAGACGTGCTTGAGTCATCCCATGTTGCTTTGAGCGCCTTCTTCTTTGGTGTTCTCTTCTTGGCTTGGGGACAATCACTTCTGTAGTGTCCCGGCTTCTTACATTCGTAGCAAATAACTTGGTCCTTTTTGGGTTCAAATTTATTTTTTGTGTCATTTTTAAACTTGTTTCTTTTAATGAATTTTTTGAATTTCCTTGTTAGAAGTGCCAAGTCATCGTCACAGTCTTCATCACTTGAGTTTTCTCTCAAGTGGTCTTCGAAAGTTCTAAGTGCCATATCCTTCTTATTCTTTGGAAGGATGTCTTCTTGCTCTTCATGAGCTTTGCAAGTCATTTCGTAGGTCATTAATGACCCGATTAATTCTTCAAGAGGGAAGTTGTTTAAATCTTTAGCCTCTTGAATAGCAGTGACTTTAGGGTCCCAACTCTCAGGAAGGGATTTTAGAATCTTATTTACGAGCTCAAAATCCAAAAAACTTTTGCCGAGTCCTTTTAGACCATTGACGACATCCGTGAAACGGGTGTACATGTCGCCAATAGTCTCGCTCGGTTTCATTCAGAAAAGTTTAAAAGAATGTATCAAAAGATTGATTTTTGACTCTTTCACTCTACTTGTGCCTTTGTGAGTCACTTCGAGTGTATGCCAAATATCAAATGCGGTTTTACAAACCAAAACACAATTGAACTCGTTTTTATCAAGCACACAAAATAAGGCATTCATAGCCTTTGCATTAAGAGCAAAAGTCTTCTTCTCCAATTCATTCCAATCGATCATTGGAAGAGAAGACTTCGAAAATCCATCTTTGACAAGATTCCAAAGTTCAAAATCCATTGAAATAAGGAAGATCCTCATTCAAGTCTTCCAATAAGTATAGTCCGTCCCATTGAATATGGGTGGACGTGTGATAGAGTGGCCCTCTTAGATTCCGACATATGCTATCTCTCTTGAGTTTTAATCCGATTGAGAGTTAACCGAGCTCTGATACCAATTGTTAGGATCAAGAGCACAAAGAGGGGGGGTGAATTAGTGCAGCAGAAAACTTTTGACGGTTTAAAACTGCGTTCGTACGATAAAAACGATTTCGGTATGAAAGTTAATTCAGAAATTACTTTAACTTAAGATCAAGCAAAGTGTAGTTAAAGTAAAGCTATAGAGGCAGTTGCAGTTAAGATAAAGAACAAAATGTAAATGCAAACCGAGATTTAGAGTGGTTTGGTCAATCTTGACCTACATCCACTTTTGGCTTCCCCCTCCGATGAGGTCACCGACATCCACTAGAGGCCTTCCTTCAATAGGCAAAGGCCAACTACCCTTTTACAATTTCACTCCTTTTGACGGGCTTAGGAGACAACCCTTACAGATTTTTCACTCCTCTCTTGAATGATCAAAACTTGGAAGAAAAGAGGGAGAAGAACTTTTAACCTTTTACAACACTTTTAAGCTCTCAAAATCTCAGAATAAATGCTAAGTTTCGGTGCCCTTTCATACATGAAAAGGTGCGATTTATATAGGCCCCAAAAGGATTCAAATTTGGGCTCCAAATTTGAATTCTTTGGGTTTCTCAATGCTGGCGGTGCCACCGCCTATCAGTGGCGGTGCCACCACCTGTCAGTGTCAGATAGACAATGTACTAGCAGTGCCACCGCCAGAACTCTCGGGTTCTGGGCGGTGCCACCACCTAGTCTAGCGGTACCACTGCCTAGACCATTTCAGCTTACGGGTTGGGCTCAAAACTTGGCCCAAACCAGTCCAAACTCAGGCCCAATTGGCCCCTAACCGGGTTATAGGATTAACCCTTAATCCTAACCCTAATTTCATGTAAACTATGAAATTAAGACATAGTCCTAAGTAAGTTTTTTAATCGGCAATGTCGAGTTCCCTTCCAGCGAGCTTCCGGCGAACTTCCGGCGAGCGTCTGACAAACTCTCGGCGATGCTCCGGCGGACTTCCGACAAACTCCTGGACTTGCAACAATCCACTTGGCGAGTTCCAACGAGCTTCTTTGGCAAGCTCCTGGACTTCTCGGATTTGTTCCCGCAAAACCTCCGGCGACCGTCCGGACTTCCGTCGAACTCTCGAACCCCCAACGTGATCATAGTCTTGACTCCGGTGCAACTCCTACTGCATGTCTTACTTTCATCGTAATTAATCCTGCACACTTATCTCAACATATGGATTAGATAACAAATGACAATTGACTTCATCATCAAAATTCGAGATTCAATAGGATTTTGCACTTAGAATAAAAAAAGACTACTCTAGTGAAAGCTCAAGTAATGATGGCATTAAACTCTTAACAATAAAGGTTAAAATATTCATAAAACAAGAATCAAAAAATAAAAATGAACTTAAAAAAAAGAGGTTGTGAAAGAAGAAGAAAAAGACACTCAAGGTGACTTGGGACAAATCGAGTACATCTAAAGATGAGGAGCAAACCAACAAAAACAAAGTGGTGAACTATGTCGTGGTGGCTCTCGACGATTAGGTAAATGACTCACCCAAATCCTCTTTACCTTACAATGAAATTACTTGAGTTGTTTGATGATTTTAAATTAGTTAATAATATATATATATATAAACTTGAGTATGCTCATATTAAATCAATCATATAAATTGAAACAACTAAAAAAAGAAAAGTATTTTTTCTTGAAAAGTTCTCTATCTTTAAAGTTTTGGTGATTTTTCAATAAGAGATTGATGAATCTAGTTATGTCATTTAGAATCTCTTGAAAGTGATTTTGATGATTTGACAAATTGAATGAGTTGAAAATAATGATGAATGTTTTGAAAATAAATGTTTGTATCATGTTTAATGGTTTTATATTTTAAAATTATATATGATAAGTTGAAGTAATGATGGTTTAAAAAATATTTATTCAAATGCATGAATCGACAATCTTTTTGTCATATGAATCATGATTCCTTCACTTGATGACTCGATATCTCTTATGCATGAACCAAGTTCTCCTTTCTTCTTGTCATTTATTAAAGAGGAGAATTTTCCAAATGAATCATGATTTTTCAAAATTATAACTTAAAATTTTTTTATGATTAATGATGAATTGAGATATATTATACATGAATTGAGATCATTTATATGTTCTCCCATGACTCTTTTTGCAATAGGAAAGTCTTTATCTAAATCATGATTTTAAATTTTTGATATTTAATACTTGAGATTTTTTTATAAATCAAGATATTTGATCTCCTTTTTTTTTTTTTTTACTAAAAGGGAGATTTATCAAAATAAATCATGTCTTTTGGTATTCATGACTTAATCCTTCACGATCTTTGATATTATATCTTTCATGACATGATTCCTTTGTATTTATGGCTTGTATGCCTCATGTAATAATTGAAATATTTTGCACTATTGTATCATTCCCTTCTTTTGACAATAACAAAGGGGGAGAGAAAATTACTATCTTGCGTATCTCAAGAAAAGCAAATTGCTAGCTTACAAAGAAAGGCAAAATTTGCAAGCTTACACATCTCAAAGGAGAAAGTCTTGCTAGCTTGCGCATTACAAAAATTAGCAAAAAAGATGCTAGCTTGCACATTGTAAAGAGAAACAAAAAGTTGCTATCTCAAGAGAAGCAAAAACTTTGCTAAACTTCACATTCTCAAAGAACTTGCTTGCTTGTGCTTTGCAAAGGAAGCAAAAATTGCTAGCTCGAACATTGCAAAGGAGGGAACAAATTGCTAGCTTGCACTTCTCAAAAGAGAAGAAAAACTCACTAGCTTGCATGTTCTAAAGTGATGAAAATTTTACTAAATTGCTAAGCTTATATATCTCTAAAATTTGATAGTTGCACTTCTCCTTTTTGTTGATGACAAAGGGGGAGAAATTATAATGATCATGCATGGAATGATGTATTGAAATTTTGATTATGCATGATTTTATGATGACATGTTGCTTGGATTCATAATTTATGTTTCTATCAATATGGCATATTGATAGGGGGAGTTTGGTTTAAACTCCATCATCAATTGGTTGTCATCATTAAAAAGGGGGAGATTGTTGAATCTCATATTTTGATGATGAAATCAATTGATAGAGTTTATGCTCTAATCTATGTTTTGAGTGATGCAGGACTAGCTTCGATTATGAAAAGATAATTAAAACAGGAAGAATCAATGTTGGGCCAGAGTCAAACATGTTAGAAGATTGGACATCGAGCGGGAGGATTGGTTGATGTGTCAGCAGAAGGCTTCATGCAATGAGTTCAGACATCGGGCCTAGAAGAGCGAACATTGCACTAAGGAGATCGTTGTTGCAGAGGTCAATATGCTAATTGGGCAAAAGGCTACAAAAAAAGATGATGCACTAAAGGATTGGACGAAACACTGATGAACCAATAATATGTCAGACAACATAAGATTAATGCTTTATAATGATTTATCTAAATTGAGTTAATTAGGTCTAATTGAGTTAGTTTGGGATAAAATGATACAAACTCAATTAGGGGCCAATTGGACCTGAATCAGGGCTGAATTAGGCTTGTTGTTTCGTGGTGGTACCGTCCAAACACAATCTCCTAGATTATGTCAGGCAGTTGTATCGCCAGATTGGGCGGTGGTATCGCCTAGTGTCAGAGAGTACTGGTAGTGATACCATTAGTCTGGGTGGTTGTACCGCCCAGTGTCAGTGTTGTAGGTAGTAGTACCACTCAACATAATTTTTGGTACCGCTAGGACCCGGGAAACCTAGGATGAGACCTGTTTTGGCTCCATTTTTGAAGTTATTTGGGGTCTATAAATACCCTAGATATTTCTGCTTGGCAAAGCATGAAATTGAGTTGAACAAGGGGAAAAGAATCCTTGTGAAAAAAGTTGTAAATCTTTCTTAGTATAGAGTCACCTCTTCCTAGTATTTAGAAGTTCTTCTGAAGGTAGAAGTGAGGTCTAAGTTTAAAAGAGAAAAATGTAAAGGTTCTCTCCTGAACTTGTGAAAAGGAGAAAGAGTTGTAAGAGGGTAGTTAGTCTTCACCCATTGAAGGAAGAGCGATAGTGGAAGCCGATGGCCTCGAGTAAAGAGGAATCGGGAGTGCATGTAGGTCACAACGACCGAACCACTATAAATCTGGTTTGCATTTATGTTTTACTTTTCATTCATAATGCAAACTAATTTACTTATTCACTTTGCTTACGAATGCTTTCAAGTTAAACTCATCTTTCCGATATGGGCTTTATCAAATAAAAGTTTTTAAACCGATGTTTTTAACATAAGCATCAATTCACACCCCGCCCTCTTAGTGTCAACTCGATCCTAATAGGTGCACCTCCGGTGACATTGGTCTAAAGCAACGAAGGCTGTCCTATTGCCATCGCTTTCTTCCCTATGGCTACTGTGGCACTTCCTTAGCAAACAACGGTTGTCTTCTCCTACTGTCGCTCTGCATTGTCCACCCCCTGCAGCCCGTCGTAGCACTTACTACTGCCTACGTGTTCTCTACCCAAGCGGGACATCCTCACCAACCACCACATCTACATGGACGTTCTCCCCAACTCTGAAGTTAGCCACCGGACGCATCCAGCCACATTTTTCTACCATTGCATCTTGTCGCCAAACACCTAATCTATCGGCGGACCCCCTTCTTCTATACTCAGCACCATCTTCTACTTCTTTGTCATTTGCTGCAATGCCTCCCTTTGGTTCCTGCAGGCCATTGGCGCGACAACCCCTTCTTCACAGCCATCCTCGCTCTCGTGATCACCTACTACCATAAGGTTGTCATCGTCTACGTCATGCTACTCCCCATCATCCTCAGCATTATCCTTGATAGCAATTGTGAACCATCTCCCTATGACTAACCGAAGCATGACCTCCTCCTCCAACCGAAGCCTCCCATTGGAGGTACTCGCATGCGTTGTGTCCAATCGGCATCGCAATAGTGCCTTAGGCACGGCCTTTGGCAAAGTTGCACTGAGGCGAGTGCAGTTCTGACGCGTCCTACTCCACCTCGCATTGCAACCTTTGGAAGAGCTTGATGCTATAGGGGAGCTCGAGTAGCCTAACGACAATGTACTCGAACTCCTTCTCCACCTCGACGAGCAGCATCTAGAATAGCGGGTCAACTACTTGATATACTTGGTGTGGACCACAAACTGCTCCCTCTGCGATGTGCATTGTGGCATCTGTAGCTGCCAACCCTCCTCATTGACTCCCTGAAGCTATAGCCTCAATACTATACAGATTTGTAGGTCTCTCAAGAACTATAGATCTCTCACAGATCTACAACAAGAACTGTAGATTAGCAAGAACTATAGATCTCTCATAGATCTACCTTAATCTCTCATAGATCTCTCATAGATTGGCAAGAACTACATATCTCCTCACTATAAGAACTACAGATTTCTCACAGATTCGGCAAGAACTACAAATTTCTCACAGATTTGTGGCAAGAACTATAGATTTCTCATAGATCTATAGTAAGAACTATAGATTTTTCACAAATCTACGATAAGAACTATAGATCTCTCATAGATTGCAGTGATTGCTATGGTGAACTACAACCAAACACCTCCACTGCCAAAGGCTCCTCTCCACTTCCCCTCAGTGTAGCATTCCTCTTTCTTCTCCCTCAATGCAAAGAGAAGCAAGGCACAATGTTGTCATCATCCCTCACGAGAAGAGTCAGTGTAGTTGCCCAAATATCTAGTGCAAACAAGGCGAGCTGCTCAAATGCACCAGAAAAGAAACTAGACAAGAATGTCGATCTACATCAATAGTAAGCCACAGGTTATAGTAAAGCTTAAGGTCAAGTATATAGGAGGTGCACTCTCCAAGAAGAATGATCGAGATGCTACGAGCAAAGAGAAAGAGAAGCCAAGGCCGTCACTAAAAGGAGAACTCGATCACGAGTTCATAGGTGCATAGAAGAAGAAGAAGACGATAATGACAATATGTTGAGCTACTCCTCCGATCATTCCTTGGGAACTATTCTACAATAAAGCTGTAGTAGTTGCCTACCCAGCACTATGGTGGAGTTCCTCATCTCTACTAGTCATAAATGCCCTACAAGCCAATCATTATATTATTTGATATTTTATCACTTTATATTGTTTATTGCATACATGTATATATATATTGTGATATCCATGGATCTATGCAATGGGAATCGAATCGTGATGAGATTACAATAATGAGATCAATTCATCTTTAAACATATATCCTAAATAATCTCGATCATAAGTTATTCAGGAGGGATATCAAGATAACTGGATAGACTAGTGTACTATGTACCCATACATATGATAGAGATAGCAGGTCTCATAGCTGCTTATGTGAGGACACTAGGTATATAGTGCAAGTGCTCATTGGAGAATGAGTTCAATGATTGATCTGCTCTTGGAATGTTGTATGGTTAATGATACCTCATTGTAACACAGTGATTCCGTTGTCCGAGTGGTGTACCTAGTCGTTAGACTTAAGACACCAAGGATATCTTGTATGAGTACTCTATTCTTTGATACATGACTTATAGGCCTAGAAGTTTTATATCTAGCACAAACGGTCATCGGAAATAACAACCAACCTTACGAGGACTATTGAGTATTGATAGAGGATCATCCACTCTCGATGTCATGAGAGGAATATCTCATGTGTTCTTACTCAAACAAATCCCTGGCCAGGGTCATTCAGATTAAGAGAGAAAGAGTTCTCAAAGAGAATTTAATTAGAGCGAGACTCAAGTAGAAACTCTATGGGCCTGATAGTACCATGCTCGGTATATGATCTCTGGGGGTATTAAAAAGATCAGGGACTATAGATACATGGTAATTGAGGACAGATATGTCTAATGGATTGGATTCCCCTATATCATTTGAGGACTACGGCGTAGTGGCCTAGTACGTTTGTAGTCGATGATTCGAGTGAATTATTATGGAGATAATAATTCACTGAGCCAAAAGAAGTTTTGACGGGTATGACTCACAGGCCAGTTTGATATTGGGCCTAGAGGGTCTTACACATATGGTAGACATTGTAATGAATAAAGGTTCAGATATGATATATCCGCCGGAGCCCTTATTTTATTGGATATTTAATAAGCCCTTGAATTATCGGATCCTATGGATGAGATCCAATAAGAGCCAATGAGAGATTATTAGATAGAGATCCACTAATCTAAGAGACTTGGGTAGTTAGATGGAGATAATAAGCCCTTGAATTATCGGATCCTATGGATGAGATCCAATAAGAGCCAATGAGAGATTATTAGATAGAGATCCACTAATCTAAGAGACTTGGGTAGTTAGATGGAGATCCAGTAACCAGTAGGGTAAGATCCATTAGGGTTAAGCCTCTATAAATAAGAGGGAACCAAAGGCCCATTGGCTAGAGCTTCTCTTGGTAGTCATCTCCTATTCTCCTCTCCCTTCTCTTCCTCAAATAGCAGACCTAGAGATTTGAGGAGCATTGTTGCAGCCCTACTATATGGAACATTGCTAGAGAGGAGGGCGCTTGACTTCCTTCATCCTCTCCTATAGATCTATATGAATTTAGGGATATACGATCTCACTAGGTAAAACACAATCTTTCATATACGTAATTTTTGGTTTTATGGATTTTGCACACTAATCTTTGCATGATGATGAATGCATCATTAGGAAATTTGGATATTTTTGTTTTTTGTTCTTCCGCTGCACATGTGATGTCACCCATAGATTTCCCTATAGTGGTATCAGAGCCAGGTTGTTTGTGCGAAAGATTGGTTTTGAACTATATATGTTATCTTTTAGAGAAGCTTTTGATATCAAAATCGTTGACGCAATAGTGAGAAAAGAAAGCAACTATTGCTGCCCTCACAGATGGCAGCTTACTACCATCTGCATGTGTGCAACCGCCTACAGTGGCAGCCTCAAGGGCAGTGGCCACAAGCAAGCAGCACAGTGCTGGCGCAAGCTCAGGCACAACAACTATTGCTTATGGCCAGCGGGGGTTGGCAGCCCATGGGTGCTGCCTGCGGGCATAATGCCCACAGGGGCAGCGTGGCCCGTGGGCACTGCTTGTAGGTATAGTGCCCATAGGGCAGCTCACAGGTAACCTGCCTGTAGGGGCGAGCCACCCGCAGGGGCAAGCGTAAGGAGCGATGTCGCCCACCGGTGAGCTACCTATGGGGTCAGAGCTCGCCCATAGTGGTTGTAACATCCCCCATTTTTAAAAATTTTATAGATGCTTGTTTGTAAATATGAGGATTATTTAATAATTATTTTATATTAAATAATTTTATATTAATAGTTTATGGCTAGGGACCTAAATGTGAATCTTAGAAATTTTATATGATTTATCAAAGATTCACATTAACTTAAGAAAAAAAAATGGAGGATATCTATCATTAGCTAACCTAAGTACGGTGCCACCTATGTTGGTTCTATGGATGACACATAAGCCCCTTTCATGCATGTTTGCCACCTTGTAATCTTTGTATTAGCCAAACTTAGGTAATTAGATGAGAGATTAAAGGAAAACTTAACAAAGGAGGGATATTTAACTGTAGCGAACGTGGGTTTGAGAAGAGAAGGGAAGAGGAGTTGAAGTAAAAGGAGAAGAAGTTTTGCTTTGCTTGAGGTTTTGGATCAATTCCTCACATTTGAGAATCAAACTTTTCTAAAGTAAGTATTCTAACCCCTTCCTACAGAAATCTAAATCTCTGATTTTATCTTAATTCTAAAAATTTTGCATGATTTTGGCTTTATATATGATATTTCTTTCATTTGGAAATAAAATTGTGAATCTAGAATTTTTTGAGATTTCACCTTTCTATATTGTTCTAGTCATAACTTTTTTCACAGATTCTTGATTTTAGAAAAACTAAATTTATCCAAAAATAGACTCATAGTCTTTCTTTTAATACTCAGATTAATAAATTTGGATTCTACTTACCTACTGAAACTATTATTTAAATTGACCCTATAAAATTTGTACAAAAGAAACTATCGATTTTGACCTTTCAGTACTCTCTTGCTTATAACTCTCTATTTAAAACTTTAATTTATGTGAAACTAATTTATTGTAAACTAGACTTATAAATCTTTCTGTGCATATCTGATTTGAAAGATTTGGAACATAAATGCCTATTGAATCATCTATTCTAATTAACTCTATAAATTTTACAAAATAGAGATAACATTCTCTAACCTTTGGTTACTAAATTATTTATAACTCCTTTTTGGAAACTCCTATTTATACAATCTTGAGTTATCTAAAAGATTGATACATCTTTCGAATGACACCAATTTTGTGCAATTTAGAGTATAAATGGTTATCTAAGTAATTCATGAAATGCGTCTCTCAAATTCTATCAGAATCAAGCTTTAGTCGATTTCATCTATTCTTGTTTCGTCTCTTTGAAAATTAATTTCTACTAAAACCCTTACTTCAATTAAGCTTTACATTATTGCTTCAAATTCATGTATACTCTTGTCCTACAAGTATTTGCATACTTGAATCTGTTATGTAAACTTCATGTTTGTATCGTACTGTTTCGTATAGGTACATACATTCCGTTGTTCCGCCTGTGTTTCCAATATGTCCCAATTTTATTATTCACAATACCCTTTTATACTCTAGTATTTATGGAATAATATGAACCTTTGCTAGAAATGGTAAAGGGATTATTTGGACCTTTGCCAGAAATGGTAAAGGGTATGTGCCTAGAGACCGCAATGCTCTAGATTATGTTTGGCGATCATTCAGAAATGGATAGACTATATTATGTTATGATCCCACTTTATCTTCTATTTGCTTGATATGATATCCAGAATTGTGGTTATATGCTTCTATGTGTGCTTTAGATCAGAATGAAATGAATGCAACGTCAAATACGATGTTTGAGCATCTATTTCGTATTTGTTATTGATGTGCTCTGAAATGTTTCATATGTCATTGATATGCTCTGAAACATTTCATACATCATTGGTAGGCTTCAAAATATTTCATCCACTATTGATATGCTCCAAAATGTTTCATCTGCCATCGATATGCTCCAAAATGCTTCATATGCTATTCATATGTTCCGAAGCATTTCATTCGCCATTGATATGCTCCAAAATATTTCATATGTCATTTATATGCTTTAAAACATTCCATATGCCATTGATATGCTCCAAAATGCTTCATATGCCATTGATATGTTATGAAGCATTTCATTCGCCATTGATATATTTTGAAATATTTTATCTACCATTGATATGCTCTAAAATGTTTCATATGCCATTGATATGCTCCAAAATATTTCATCCGCCATTGGTATGATCCGAAATGTTTCTTATACCATTGATATATTCTAAAATATTTCATGCCATTGAAATGCCCCAAAATGCTCTTTACATCAATGATTTGCTCCAATTAGTCTTTACTCTCTTGTTATGAACAAAACATGCTTCGAGTGAAATAGTAATGTAATTCTGCATTCGTTGAGTGGCTATCTATGAACTCTTGTATCCTTGTCTTATATTTGGTACCTTATTTATTTTGAAAATGTCCTCTTTCACAATAGATAAGTTAGTCGCTTGCTGAGCTCTATATGCTCACCTCATTGCTATATAAATTTTTTAGGATAGCTTATCACTCGTTAAAGTGTTTATATTGGGATGAGACTACGGAAAGCTAGAAGATTTTGGGGCAAACTTTTAGTAGATGATATGTTTTTGTTGTATAAGTACACTTGGTGTCTAATAGAATGTTTGATGATAAATCTAAACTTATTAGTTTTGTAAAAGTTTAAAGAACCTCTCTTATTTAGGATTTTGGAGTGTTAAATTTAGTTTATGTAATGATATGAATATGTGGTAAATATTGGTTTTGTGATTATATAGAATCTCACATTTATAGATTTATGAGGTGGTGATTATCTTGGTAAGCTGGTTTCAGATTTTATGATTCATCGAGTGATATGGTATATGAATTTAAACTGCACAGGTTTTATAAATTATGGAATTATGGATGTGAATGACTTAAATATTTTCTCGGTGTCCTCAAATGTGTGTTTGGATCCTGCAATGGATTGTTGATTTGAATTATAATATTATCGATTTTAAGATAGGTTCATGCTTCCTGAATGTGATAATTTGAGCGGCGTGACAACGGCGCCTGCGTGCGTTGCCCCGCAAGGGGCAGTGCCCTACGAGCATGGGCAACTCCTCCCGCTGTAGAGGCCACTACTAGTAGGGTGGTGGCGACCACAACTCAATAGGGAAAAGAGAAGAGGTTAGGTTTCTTGGGTAAAAGATAGTTTTGCCCCTCGAAATTTCAAAATTTTAAAATTTTATCCTTTTATCAAAATTACCAAAATACCTCTCATAATTCAGAAAATTTTCTACTTACCCTTGATTTCAAAAAATATTAATTAATAAAAATATTTAATTAATTATTATTATTATTATCTAGCAGTCCTACATAATGATATTTATATGTGATGTATGATGCGGATGGTTAATCATAGACTATGTGATGTGTGTGTACTTATGATTATTATTACTATTGGGGCTTGAGAGCCATCACTTTATTTCTCGTTTATTATCAGGCCTACGTACCTATGATTAAGTTATAATCACACGAAGAGGTGCAGCGGGAGCGTGAAAGTGATAGCGGATCCCACAAGGCCAAGACAGACGATCGTAATGCATGGAGATACATCGAGATGCCGACAGAATCAACGAGAACGAGATGGATGATCACAGGGCATGGAGATGCACTTTGCACACATAGATCTTGATATGAGTGATTAAGCCCCCTAGCTCGGGCCTGATTACATTAAGTTGTGGTAAATGATCATCTAGTGTGATTACTCATGTGATATATGATTACTTTTACACCTACTAGTTATGTATATATATTTGCATGTGATATAGATATATATTCAATATGTATGTGTGTGACATGTCATATTAGGAGACTAAATAAAAAATTCCCTCTTTCGATAATATTAAGTCGGTAAATGCGAGGCAATTAGATTGACCCACGTGGCCTTCTATCGTTATAGATAGGGACCGATTTTCGACGTAGGTTGAGTTGGTTGAGTCTCTCGGGGCTCTCCTATATCGCAATTCGCTATTTTGCCTACGATATAGATATGACACTGGTGACCTAAGGAAATCGTATACTTGGTCGAGTCCCTCGAGGGTATATCATCGAATCAGACTCATCTTGTAATGATGGTCTTGACTTAACCAAACATCATAGTTGGTCGAGTCCCTCGAGACCGTGGTAGTACGGAGGCCGAATAAGATGGGAATAATAAGGAGTTGTGATCAGCAAGAGTTGCCTACCTATTGGGCTTAGTGTGATTGGTCGAGTCCCTCGAGATTACACTAAAATGCTGATTGGATCTTGATCTCCACTAGATGTCTGTTGAAGACTTTCGTTTCACATGTTGAGGGTGTTGTGTGACTCACTAGAAAAATAGTGGGAGTATATTAAGATAGAAGTCTATATCTTATCTGTTTATTTATCTGTGAAATCTGCATGCTATTTATTTTTACTATATGTTTATTTTTAGAAAATATCGCTTTCAAATCCCTTACATGGCATACTTGATGTCAACCGCCTCACTAGTCTAAATTATATGAATTGGCTCTAACTGAGAATGTTCTTATGACGTTGCTACAACTTGAGAATTGTTCTTATGACGGAGAAAATCACATACATCTTTGATATAGTGATGCCTACACTCAAGGAACGAGCAAGCGAGGACAAGATAGCTCGCTACATAAAATACATAGATGACTCCAATCTTGCTTAGTGTTACATATTGGGCTCCATGACTCCTAAGTTACAAATGCAGCATGAAAAGATGGATGTCAAATATATTCTCCTACATATCCGCAAACTATTTGAGTAATAGGGAAGGACTTAGCGATATGAGATATCTAAGAGCCTCTTCTATGCTAAGATGACTAAGGGGATACTAGTTCAAAACTATGTCCTAAAGATGATTGAGTAGATAGAGAAGCTCACAGGTCTAGGAATGGTTCTAAAGGATCTCCTATATTTTGATCTTATGCTTCAATCCCTATCAGATTCCTTTTCATCGTTCATAGTGAATTTAATATGAACAAGCTTGATGTGACTCTCCCTGAGTTTCTTAATATATTGAGGGAGGTAGAGAGCACTATTAAGAAAAAGAAGTCAGTTCTCTATACTGGTGAGACCAAAAAGAAAATGAAGGCAAAAAAGTCCCTTAAGAAGGACAAGGGCAAGAGCAAACCGGGTAAAGTAAAGGTTGCTAAGAAAGACCTAGCAAAGGACAAAGGCCAATGCTTCCACTGCAGCAAAGATGGGCACTGGAAGTGGAACTACAAAGAGTACCTTGCAGAGAGGGCAAAATAGAAACTTGGAGAAGCTTCAAGTACATCCATGATTGGTTTTCATTTGTCAAACTCTTATGAAAACACATAGGTATTACATACTAGTAGTGTTTATAATATTTGCAATTCATCACAGATTCTAACAAGACCTAGGAGATTGGCGAGAGGCGAGATGGACCTCAAGATGGGCAATGGAGCAAAAGTTGCTATAGTAGCTGTTGGCAACGTCACTCTATATCTGCCTGGTGGAGCTATTATTACATTGGATGTATGTTATTTTGTTACTTCTATTATCAAAAACACTATTTCTATTTCATGTTTGACAATTAGTGGATATAAATTAGTTTTTGAGAACAATGGTTGTTCAATATTATTAGATGATGAGATAATCACGAGAGGAACATTACATAATGGTTTGTTTATGCCAAACACTGCTCCACATATCATGAATGTAAGTGTATCCAAGAGGAAATGAGATGAGGTAAATAGTGCATACTTATGGCATTGTAGGTTAGGTCACATCTATGAGGGAAGGATTCAAAAGTTGCTAAAGGATAGATATCTAGATCCATTCGACTATAAGTCATATGCAACTTGCGAGCCTTACCTTCGTGGAAAACTGACCAACTATCCTTTTAGTGGAACTAGAGAGAGAGCCACTAAGCTATTGGAACTCATACATGGTGATGTATGTGGACCCATGTCAACTTATACCATAGGCGGTTACTCCTATTTTATTACTTTTACTAATTATTTATCAAGGTATGGACATATGTACTTAATAAAGTATAAGTCTAAGGCCTTCGAGAAATTCAGAGAGTATAAGAATGAAGTGAAGAACTAGATTGGAAAAAATATCAAAACTCTTCGATCAGATCGATGAGGTGAGTACTTATGTACAAAGTTTACCTAGTTCCTTAAGGACCATGGGATTCTTTCCCAATGGACACCTCCTTATACACCTCAGCTCAATGGTGTATCTAAAAGAAGGAATCATACAATATTAGATATGGTGAGGTCCATGATGAGCTTCGCTAACCTACCCATCTCATTCTGGGGATATGCCCTAGAGACCACAGCTTACCTTCTAAATAGAGTTCCAACTAAGTTGGTAAAATCTTCACCATACGAGATATAGAAAGGGAAGAAGCCCGATTGTATGGTTGTTAAGATTTAGGGCTACCCTACCCATGTTAAAGGATATAACCCCGATAAGTTGGAATCCAGGATTGAGCAGTGCAAGTTCATGGGATACGCTAAGAAAACTTGTGAGTGTTATTTCTATCTTCCCGAGGACCAAAAGGTCTTTATAGCCAAGAGAGCGGTGTTCCTTAAGAAGGAACACATTCTTAGCTGAGACAATGGGAGCATGATAGAGTTAAGCAAGGTTAAAGTGTTGAGAAATCTTGGGGGCGACATCACATGCGCAGCGAAAGATCAAGAAAAATAAAATCCCCAATTTCCCAAAAGAATGTTCATCGTCGTGCGAAGATTAGTGCACATAAATCCACGCAACAAACTGCATATAAGAAAAATTGTGTTACCTAGGAAGATCGTATATCCCTGTTTCCTTGTAGATCTCTAGGAAAGGATGAAGGAGGTCAAGCGTCCTCCTCTCTAGCGGTGATCCACATAGCAGGGCTGCGACGACGCTCCTCAAAAACTCCAGGCCTACTCTGAGGTGGAGAGGGGGAGGAGAATAGGAGAGGCAAGTAAAGGCTCTTGCTTATGAGGCTCTTAATCCCTCCTATTTATAGAGGCCCCCTGTCAAACCCTAATGGATCCTCCCCTAATGGGTATTGGATCTGCATCCAATTATCCAAGCCTTTTAGATTAGTAGATCAATATCCAATAATCTCTCATGGGCTTTTATTGGATCTCGTCCATGGGATCCAATAATTCAAGGGCTTATTGGATATCCAATAAGATAGGGGCTCCGGCGGATATCTCATATCCGAACCTCTACTCATCGCAACGCCTATCATATGTGTGTGACCCTCTAGGCCCAATATCGAGTTGGCCGTGAGTCATAGCTGTCAGAACTCTTTCTAACTCAATGAATTATTATCTCTATAATAATTTACTCGACTCATCGACTACGGACGTACTAGGCCACTACGCCGTAGTCCCCAGACAATACAAGGGAATCCAATCCATTGGACCTGTCTGTCCTCAGTTATCGTGTACCTATAATCTCTCATCCATCTAATATCCTAGAGACTGTATATCGGGTATGGTGCTGTCAGACCCATATGATTTCTACTCGAGTCTCACTCTAATCGGATTCTCCGGGAGAACTCTTTCTCTCTCAACCCGAATGACCTAGGACAAGGATTTGTCTGAAAAAGAAAACATGGGATATTCCTCTCATGACGCCGAGAGTGAATGATCCTCTATCGACACTCAATAGCCCTCGTAAGGTCGACTGCCACTCCCAATGTCCAGTTGTACTAGATCTGGGACAACCAAACTTATAAGTTTGGTATCAAAGAGTGGAGCACTCATATAGGACATCCTTGGTGTCTTAAGTCTAAGGACCAGATATACCACTAGGACTACGGAATCGCTGTCTTACAATAAGGCATCATCAACCATCTAGTATTTCGTAAGCGGATCAATCAGTGAACTCATTCTCCAATGAGCACCTGTACTGTATCCCTAGTGTCCCCACATGAGCAGCTATAAGACCAACTGCATCCATCATATGGACGGGTATACAGCACACCAGTCTGTCCGGTTATCACGATGTCCCTCTCGAGTAAACTATGACCGGGATTATTTAGGATCTGTGTTTAAAGGTAAATCGGTCTCATTATCGTGATCTCATCACGATCTGATTTCCATTACACAGATCCAAGGACATCACAATATATACATGCATATATGCAATAGACAATATATAAAGTGATAAATGCCGAAATATAATAAGCAAAAAAGATTCTGTGTCAAGTCACACGTGCCATCACTCATGTGATTGGCTTGCTGGGCACCTATGACTAGCAATCTCCCACTTGACCTAAAGCCAATCACCTATGTGTCTGATCCCCATCAGACCCCTATGACACTCAAAGACAATCTAAGACAATGACTTTGTTAGTGGATCTGTAATGTTGTCTTCGGATGGAACTCTTTCCACTACTACATATCATCTGGTTACGATCTCTCTGATAAGGTGGAACCTTCTCAGAACATGCTTTGATTTCTGATGAGACCTGGGTTCCTTCGCTTGAGCAATCGCCCCATTGTTGTCGCAATATAAGGAAATCGACTCCTCGCTATCCGGCACGACTCCCAAATCTGTGATGAACTTCTTCATCCAGACTCCCTCTTTTGCTGCATCTGCTGCAGCAATGTATTCCACCTCTGTGGTTGAGTCAGTAGTAGTATCTTGCTTGGACCTCTTCCAGCATACTGCTCCTCCATTCAAGGTGTACACATACCCCGAATTCGACTTGCTATCATCGACATAAAACTGAAAACTTGAGTCTGTGTAGCCTTCAACCTTGAGGCTACTACCTCCATATCCTAGTAAAAGATTCTTAGTCCTTCTCAAGTACTTAAGGATATACTTTACTACTTTCTAGTGCTCTAAGCCTGGATCCGCCTGATACCTATATCAGGCCTAGTACATAGCATAGCATACATGATAGACCCTATCCCTGAGGCATAAGGTATCATATTCATGTTCGCCCTTTCTTCTGGAGTCTTTGAGGACATACTCCTAGAAAGCGATATCCCATGTCTCATCGGTATGAGACATCTCTTCGAATTTTCCATGCCAAACCTTTTGACAATGGTTTCTATGTACCTAGATTGGGACAAGCCAAGCATTCTCTTGGATCTATCTCTATAGATCCGAATCCCCAAGATATAGGATGCTTCCCCTAAGTCCTTCATGGAGAAGTGTCTAGATAACCAAGCCTTCACTGTGAATAGCATTCCTACGTCATTCCCAATGATCAGGATGTCATCCACATATAACACCAAAAAGGTGATAGCGCTCCCACTTACCTTCCTGTACACACAAGGCTCATCTTCGTTCTTATCGAAGTCAAAAGATCTGATTGCCTCATCAAATCTTATGTTCCAACTTTGGGAAGCTTGCTTTAGTCCATAAATGGATCTAAGCAACCTGCACACCTTATTTGGGCAGTCCTTAGACACGAATCACTCAGGTTGTATCATATACACCTCCTCATCGAGGTTCCTATTGAGGAATGCAGTTTTCACATCCATTTGCCAAATCTCATAATCATAGTGTGCTGCAATAGCTAATAGAATTCAGATGGATTTTAGCATTGCTACGGGTGAGAAGGTTTCGTCATAGTCAACACCTTGCTTTTGACGATACCCCTTAGCCACTAGCCTTGCTTTATAGGTCTCTACCTTTCCTTCTACTCCGATCTTTTTCTTAAAGATCCACTTGCAACCGATAGGTACAATACCTTCGGAAGCATCAACAAGGGACCAAACCTTATTGGAGTACAAAGAATCCATTTCAGAATTCATGGCTTCTTGCCACTTCCCGGAGTCTATACTCATAATAGCTTCCTCGTAGGTCTGGGGATCAATATCCTCAACATCTTCTCCTCTAATATGTCCCACATATCTCTCAAGAGGATGGGATACTCTACCGGACCTACGTAAAGTTGGAACTTGTGTGTTAGGTATCTGAGCAGACTCGGGCTGTAGAGTGGTGCTTGAGCTTGGTTCTCCAACCTCGCTCAACTCTATCATGCTTCCACTATCTCCGCCAAGAATGTGTTCCTTCTCAAGGAACACTGCTCTCTTAGCTACAAAGACCTTTTGGTCCTCGAGATGATAGAAATAATACCCACAAGTTTCCTTGGCATATCCCACGAACTTGCACTGCTCTGTCCGCGATTCTAACTTATCGGGGTTGTGTCTTTTAACGTGGGCAAGGCAGCCCCAAATCTTAACAACTTTAAGATCAGGTTTCTTCCCTTTCCATATCTCATATGGTGTAGACACTACCGACTTAGTTGAAACACTGTTCAGAAGGTAAGCTGCGGTCTCTAGGGCATATCCCTATAATGAGATGGGTAGATCAGCGAAACTCATCATGGATCGTACCATGTCTAACAGCGTACGATTTCTCCTTTCAGATACACCATTGAGCTGAGGTGTATAATGAGGTGTCCATTGGGATAATATCCCATAGTCCTTGAGGAACTGAGTAAACTCTGTACTTAAGTACTCACCTCCTCGATCTGATCGAAGAGTTTTGATACTCTTTCCAGTCTGGTTCTCCACCTCATTCTTATACTCTTTGAATTTCTCAAAGGCCTCAGATTTGTACTTCATTAAGCACACATATTCATACCTTGAGAAAAAATCAGTAAAGGTAATAAAGTAGGAGTAACCACCAATGGCATGAGTTGACATGGGTCCACATACATCACTATGTATGAGTTCCAACATCTCAGTGGCCTTCTTTCTCAAGTTCCACTAAATGGAGAGTTGGTCAGTTTTCCACGAAGACAAGGCTCTATCCCTATAATGAGATGGGTAGATCAGCGAAACTCATCATGGATCGTACCATGTCTAACAGCGTACGATTTCTCCTTTCAGATACACCATTGAGCTGAGGTGTATAATGAGGTTGTCCATTGGGATAATATCCCTAGTCCTTGAGGAACTGAGTAAACTCTGTACTTAAGTACTCACCTCCTCGATCTGATCGAAGAGTTTTGATACTCTTTCCAGTCTGGTTCTCCACCTCATTCTTATACTCTTTGAATTTCTCAAAGGCCTCAGATTTGTACTTCATTAAGCACACATATTCATACCTTGAGAAAAAATCAGTAAAGGTAATAAAGTAGGAGTAACCACCAATGGCATGAGTTGACATGGGTCCACATACATCACTATGTATGAGTTCCAACATCTCAGTGGCTCTTTCTCCAGTTCCACTAAATGGAGAGTTGGTCAGTTTTCCACGAAGACAAGGCTCGCAAGTTGCATATGACTCATAGTCGAATGGATCTAAATATCCATTCTTTAGCAACTTTTGAATCCTTCCCTTATGGATGTGACCTAGCCTACAATACCACAGGTATACACTGTTCATCTCATCTTGTTTCCTCTTGGACACACTTACACATGATATGTGGAGTAGTGTCTAACATAAATAAACCATTATGCAATGTTCCTTTCGTGATGATCTCATCATCTAATAATATTGAACAACCATTGTTCTCAAAAACTTATTTATATCCACTGACTGTCAAACATGAAATGGAGATAATATTTTTGATAATAAAAGGAACAAAATAAAATGCATCTAATGCAATAAAAGCTCCACCAGGCAAATGTAGGGCGACCTCGCCAACGGCTATTATAGCAACTTTTGCTCCATTGCCCATCTTGAGGTCCATCTCGCCTCTCTCTAGTCTCCTAGGCCTTGCCAGAACTTGCAACGAATTGCATATATGATAAGCACTACCGGTATCCAATACCCATGTGTTATCATAAAAGTCTGACAAATGGAGACTAATCATGAATGTACCTGAAGCTTCACCAAGCTTCTGTTTCGCCTTTTCAGCAAGGTACTCTTTGCAATTCCTCTTCCAGTGCCCATCTTTGCCACAGTGGAAGCACTGGCCTTTGTCCTTTGCTAGGTCTTTCTTAACAACCTTTACTTTTCCTAGTCTGCCCTTGCCCTTTCCCTTCTTAAGGGACTTTTCTGCTTTCCTTTTCTTTCTGGTCTCACCAGTGTAGAGAAATGGCTTCTCTTTCCTAATAGTACTCTCTGCCTCCCTCAACATATTGAGGAGCTCTAGGAGAGTCACCTCAAGCTTATTCATATTATAATTCATTATGAACTGTGAAAAGGAATCTGGTAGGGACTGAAGCACGATGTCCACACACAAGTTATCCTCTAGGACCATTCCTAGACTTGTGAGTTTCTCCATCCACTCAATCATCTTTAGGACATGATTCTGAACCGGTATCCCCTTAGTCATCCTAGTGCGGAAGAGGCTCTTGGATATCTCATATCGCTGAGTCCTTCCCTGTTCCTCAAACAATTTACGGACATGTAGGAGAATGGATCTAACATCCATCTTTTCATGTTGTCTCTGTAACTCAGGAGTCATAGAGCCCAACATATAGCACTAAGCAAGAGTGGAGTCATCAATGTACTTCATGTAGTGAGCGATCTCATCCTCGCTTGCCCCTTTCTCGGGCGTAGGCATCACTGTATCAAGGACGTATACGATTTTCTCCGCCATGAGAATAATTCTCAAGTTGCGGAGCCAATCCGTATAATTTGGACCAGTGAGGCGGTTGACATCAAGTATGCCACGTAAGGGATTTGAAAGCGACATTTTATGAAAATAAAGATGCAGCATGAATAAATAACATGTAGATTTTGCAAGAAATAAACTATCAAGATATGGACTTCTATCTTAATATGCTCCCACTATTTTACTAGCGAGTCACGCGACACCCTCAACATGTGAAACGGAAGTCTCTAGCAGACTTCTAGTGGGGATCAGGATCCAATCAGTGTCTTAGTGTAACCTCGAGGGACTCGACCAATCACACTAAGTCCAAAAGGTAGGCAACTCTTACCGATCACAACTCCTTGTGATTCCTATCCTGTTCGGCCTTCGAATCACCATGGTCTCGAGGGACTCGACCAACCATAATGTTCGGTTAAGTCAACACCTTCGTTACAAGATAAGTTTGATTTGATGATATACCCTCGAGGGAGGGACTCGACCAAGCATACCATGCCCTCGGGTCACCGGTGATATCTCTATGTCGTAAGTAAGATAGCGAATCGCGATATAGGTGAGCCTCGAGGGACTCGACCAACTCAACCTACACCGAGAATCGGTTCCTACCCATAACGATGGAAGGCCACGTGGGTCAATCTAATTGCCTCACATTTACCGACTTAATATTATCGAGAAAGATGTTTCTATGATTTGGTCTCCTAATATGACATGTCACACATATACATATTTAATATATATCTACATCGCATGCAAATATATATACATATCTAGTATATGTATAATCAATCACACCAGATGATCATGAACCACAACCTAATGTGATCAGGCCCGAGCTAGTAGGCCTAATCACTCACATCAAGATCTATGTGCAATGGTGCATCTTCATGCCCTGTGATCGTCCATCTCATCCTCGTCGGTTCCGTCGACATCTCGATTCATCTCCATGCATCGCGATCATTCGTCTCGTGGGTCCTTCTATTGCATCCATGCTCCCGCTGCGCCTCCTCATGTGATTACAACTTAATCATAGGCACGCAGGCTCGATAATAAACGAGAAATATAATGGAGGCTTGCAGGCCCCAATAATAATAATCATAAGTACACACATCACACGGTCCATGATCATCCGTCCACACATTATACATCACATGTATAAATCATTATAATGTAGGACTACTAGATAATATTGAAAATAATAATCAACTAAACCTTTTAATTAATTAATATTTTCTGAAATTAGGGACATGTAGGGAATTTTCTGAATTTTGAAGGCGTATTTTCGTAGTTTGGTCAAAGGACAGAAACTGGAATTTCAAAATTTCACAAGGGTAAACCTATCTTTTTGTCCAAAAAACCTAACCCCTTCTCTCCCTTTCTGCTGCTGCCGCCGCCGCCGCCCTGCTCGTGGCGCCCCCACTGGTGGGCGCCCCACTGGGCATCGCTATCCACCACAGCACCCGTAGAGGCCACAACGCCTGTAGGTGCCTCTGCCCGCGGGCGGAGTCGCACCAGCAGGCCAGCGCCGCACGTTGGGGCTTGCTGCCACCGCTGCTGGCGGCATGCGCGCGGTCCTAGCATCGGCTGGCACCGCTTGCGCCCGCGAGTCCAGCACCCGTAGGCGCTGTCCTTGTGCGATGGCGCAGTGCCCGCGCGTAGGTGGTCGTCGTGCCTGCAGCCCTGCTTGCCGGCACCACCGCAGTGTGCCCGCGGGTGGGGCACCCGCGGGCTGCCAGCCCCGCCGACCGCAAGCCTGCGGCATGCAGGCCGCCGCCCGGCTGCTGCAAGCGCAGCGCCTACGCATGCGTTGGCGCTGCACTGCCTACAGTTGCACGCACGCAGATCGAGGGTAGCAACAGTTGCTGCCCTTTCTCGCTTTTGCGTCAGCGATTTTGACATCAAAATTCTTCCTAAACACAACACACGCAATTCAAAAACCAATCATTCGCACGAACAACCTAGCTCTGATACCACTATTGAGAAATCTTGGGGGCGACATCACATGCGCAGTGGAAGATCAAGAAAAAAAAAATCACTAATTTTCCAAAAGGATGTTCAACGTCGTGCGAAGATTGGTGCGCATAAATCCGTGAAATAAATTGCATATAAGATAAATTGTGTTACCTAGGGAGATCGTATATCCCTGTTTCCTTGCAGATCTCTAGGAGAGGATGAAGGAGGTCAAGCGTCCTCCTCTCTAGCGGTAATCCACACAGCAGGGCTGTGACGATACTCCTCAAAAACTCCAGGCCTACTCTGAGGTGGAGAGGGGAAGAAGAATAGGAGAGGCAAGCAAAGGCTCTTGCATATGAGGCTCTGAATCCCTCCTATTTATAGAGGCCCCCTATCAAACCCTAATGGATCCTCCCCTAATGGGTATTGGATCTGCATCCAATTATCCAAGCCTTTTAGATTAGTGGATTAATATCCAACAATCTCTCATGGGCTTTTATTGGATGTCATCCATGGGATCCAATAATTCAGGGGCTTATTGGATATCCAATAAGATAGGGCTCCGGCGGATATCTCATATCCGAACCTCTACTCATCGCGATGCCTACCATATGTGTGTGACCCTCTAGGCCCAATATCGAGCTGGCTGTGAGTCATAGCTGTCAAAACTCCTTCTGGCTCAGTGAATTATTATCTCTATAATAATTCACTCGACTCATCGACTATGGATGTACTAGGCCACTACGCCGTAGTCCCCAGATAATACAGGGGAATCCAATCCATTGGACCTGTCTGTCCTCAGTTACTGTGTACCTATAGTCTCTCATCCATCTAATATCCCAAAGACTATATATCGAGCATGGTGTTGTTAAACCCATACGATTTCTACTCGAGTCTCGCTCTAATCGGATTCTCCGGGAGAACTCTTTCTCTCTCAACCCGAATGACCCTGGCCAGGGATTTGTCTGAGCAAGAACACATGAGATATTTCTCCCATGATGCCGAGACTGAATGATCCTCTATCGACACTCAATATCCCTCGTAAATTTGACTGTCACTCCCAATGACCAGCTGTACTAGATCTGGGACAGCCAAACCTATAAGTCAGGTATCAAAGAGTGGAGCACTCACACAGGACATCCTTGGTTTCTCAAGTCTAAGGACCAGATACACCACTAGGACTACGGAATCACTGTCTGACAATAAGGCATCATCAACCATCCAGTATTCCGTAAGCGGATCAATTAGTGAACTCATTCTCCAATGAGCACCTGTATTGTACCCCTAGTGTCCCCACACGAGCAGCTATAAGACCAACTGCATCCATCATATGAACGGGTATACAGCACACCAGTCTGTCCGGTTATCACGATGTCCCTCTCAAGTAACCTATGACCGGGATTATTTAGGATCTGTGTTTAAAGGTGAATCGGTCTCATTATCGTGATCTCATCACGATCCGATTCCCATTGCATAAATCCAAGGACATCACAATATATATATATATGCATATATGCAATAGATAATATATAAAGTGATAAATGTCAAAATATAATAAGCAAAAAAGATTCTGTGTCAAGTCACACGTGCCATCACTCACGTGATTGGCTTGCTGGGCACCTATGACTAGCATAAAGAACCTAGCTTAAGCACCACTCCACACCCCGAGTTTGTTTAGATACCTAACACACAAGTTTCGACTTTACATAGGTTTGACATAGTCTCCCATCCCTTTGGGAGATATGTGGGACATATTAGAGGAGAGGATGTTGAAGATATTGATCTTCAAACCTACGAGGAGGCTATTAAGAGTATAGACTCCGAGAAGTGACAAAAAGCCATGAATTCTGAGATGGATTTCATATACTCTAACAAGGTTTGAAACCTAGTTAATGCACCTAAAGGTATGGTACCCATCGATTGCAAGTGGATCTTCAAGAAGACGATTGGAATAGATGGAAAGGTAGAGACCTATAAAGTAAAGCTAGTGGATTAGGGATATTATCAAAGATAAGGTATTGACAATGACGAAACCTTCTCACCCGTAGCCTTACTAAAATCCATCCGAATTCTATTGGCTATTGCAGCACATTTTGATTATGAGATATGTATATGGATGTGAAAACTATTGGGAAATCTAGGGTGACATCACATGCACTATAGAAGAATAGAGAAACAAAATCATAGAATTCCCGCAGAAAAGAAGGTTTCATCGTCGTGCAAAAACCCACAAAACCGAAAAACGACATGTAAGAGAATTATCTAGAGAGATCGTATATCCCTAAAAACCTATAGATCTATGGGATAGGATGAAAGATATCAACTATCCTCCTCTTTAGCGATGATCCACACAGTAGGGGCTACTAAGATGCTCCTCAAATCGCTACCCAAAACTATTTTTCATGCACACCACACAATCAAGAAGGGGCTATCCCTTCTTGTTGTCCACATGCCCCAAATTCGGGCTGCGGTATTAAGAGGAGAGGGAGAGAGTATAATAGAAGGAGGTAGCCAAAAAGAACTTCTAGCCTATGGGTCTTTGGTTCCCTCCTATTTATAAAGACCCCTTGTCAATTTAACCCTAATGGATCATACCATATTGGATACTGGATCTCCGTCCAACTACCAAGTCTCTTAGATAAGTGGGTCTTTACCCAATAATCTCTTATTGGCTCTTATTAGATCTTATGCTAGTCATAGGTGCCCTACAAGCCAATCACGTAAGTGATAGCACGTGTGACTTGACACATAGTCTTTTTATTTTTTATTATATTTTGACATTTTATTACTTTATATTAACTATTGCTTGAATATATTGTGATGTACATGGGTCTGTGCAATGGGAATTGGATCATGATGAGATTACGATAATGAGATTGATTCGCCTTTAAACCCAGATCCTAAATAATCCCGGTCATCGGTTACTCGAGAGGGACATCGAGATAACCAAATATATTAGTGTGTTGTATACCCGTCCATATAATGGATGCAGCTAGTCTCATAGTTACTCGTGTAAGAACACTAGGGATATAGTACAGATGCTCATTAGAAAATGAGTTCACTGATTGATCCGCTTGCGAAATGCTGGATGGTTAATGATGCCTTATTATCAGACAACGATTCTATAGTCCCAACGGTGTATCTAATCCTTAGACTTAAGACAGTAAGGATGTCCTGTATGAATACTCCATTCTTTGATACTAGACTTATAGGTCTAGAGGTTCCAGATCTACCGCAGCCGGTCATCAAGAGTGGTAGTCAACCTTATGATAACTATTGAGTGTCGATAGAGGATCATCCACTCTCGGTGTCAAGAGAGGAATATCTCATGTGTTCTTGCTCAGACAAATCCCTGGCCAGGGTCATTCGGATTGAGAAAAAAAGAGTTCTCTAAGAGAATCCGGTTAGAGTGAGACTCGATTAGAAACTGTACGGGTCGGATAACACCATACCCGGTATATGATCTCTAAGATATTAGATGGATGAGGGACTATAGGTATATGATAATTGAGGATAGACAGGTCTAATGGATTGGATTCCCCAATATCGTTGGGGATTGTGGCATAGTGGCCTAGGACGTCTGCAGTCGATGAGTCGAGTGAATTATTATAGAGATAATAATTTACTTAGCTAGAAGGAGTTCTAACAGGTATAACTCATGGTCAGCTCGATATTGGGCTTAGAGGGTCACATATATATGGTAGGCGTTGTAATAAGTAGAGGTTCGGATATAAGATATTTGACGGAGCTCCTATCTTATTGGATATCTAATAAGCCCCTGAATTATTGGATCCTATGGATAAGATCCAATAAGAGCCAATGAGAGATTATTGGATAGAGATATACTAATCTAAGAGGCTTGGGTAGTTGGATGGAGATCCAATACCCAATAGGGCAGGATCTATTAGGGTTAAGTTGATAGTGGATCTCTATAAATAGGAGGGAACTAATGGTTCATAGGCTCTTATTGGATCTCTATCTCCTCCCCTTTTTGGGTTGCCTCTCTTATTCTCCTCTCCTTCTCTTGCTCAAGTAGTAGGCCTAGAGATTTGAGGAGTATCGTCGTAGCCTTGCTATGTGGATCACCGCTAGAGAGGAGGATGCTTGACCTCCTTCACTCTCTCCTAGAGATATGTAGGGATTCAGGGATATATGATCTCCCTAGGTAACATAATCTTTCATTTATGTAGTCTTAAGTTTCACGGATTTTGCACACTAATCTTCACACGACGATGAATAAATCTTTAGAAAATTAGAGATTTTATTTTCTATTCTTTCGTTGCGCATGTGATGTCGCCCCCCAAGATTTCCCAACATCTTATCCATAGGATCCAGTAGATATCTCATATCTGAACCTCTACTTATCATAATACCTGCCATAAGTGTGTGACCCTCTAGGCCAAATATTGAGCTAGAACTCTTTCTAGTTAAGTGAATTATTATCTCCATAATAATTCACTCGACTCATCGACTACAAATGTACTATGCTACTACGCCGTAGTCCCTATACAATATAGGGGAATTCAATGGTTTGGACCTATCTATCCTTAGTTACTATGTATCTATAGTCGCTCATCCATCTAATACCCCAGAGATCATATACTAGGCATGGTACTATCAAGCCCATACAGTTTCTACTCCAGTCTCGCTCTAATCGGATTCTCCCGAAAAACTCTTTCTCTCTCAATCGGAATGACCCTGGCTAAGGATTTGTCTGAGCAAGAACATATGGGATATTCCTCTCATGACATTAAGAGTAGATAATTCTCTATCGACACTTAATAGCCCTCGTAATGTTAGCTACCACTCTCGATAACTGGTTGTGCTAGATCTAGAAACTCTAGACCTATAAGTCTAGTATCAAAGAGTAGAGTACTCATAGAGGGCATCCTTGGTGTCTCAAGTCTAAGAACCAGATATACCACCGGGACGATAGAATCATTGTTTGACAATAAGGCATCATCAACCATCCAACATTCCGTATGCGGATAAATTAGTGAACTCATTCTCCAATGAGCACCTGCATTGTATCCCTAGTGTCCCCACACAAGCAGTTATGAGACCAGCTGCATTCATTATATGGATGGGGGTACAACACACCAATCTGTCCAGTTATCTTGATGTTCCTCTCACTTACCTATGATTGGGATTATTTAGGATCTATGTTTCAAGGTGAATCGGTCTTATTATCGTAATCTCATCACGATCTGATTCCTATTGCACGGATCCATGCTTATCACAATATATTCATGCAATAGGCACACGTGATTGGCTTGTAAAAAGACTATATGTCAAGTCATACATGTCATCACTCACGTGATTAGCTTGCACGACACATATAACAAGCAATATCCCACTTAACCTAAAGTCAATCATCTCTATGTCTGATCCCCATTAGACCCCTATGACGCTCAAAGATAATCTAAGACAATGGCTTTGTCAATGGATCTGCGATGTTATCTTCGGATGGAACCCTTTCTACTACTACAACTCCTCGGGTCACGATCTCTCTAATCAAGTGGAACCTTCTCAGAACGTGCTTAGACTTCTGATGAGACTTGGGTTCCTTTGCTTGAGTAATCACCTTGTTATTGTCGCAATATAAGGGAATCAGCTCCTCATTGTCCAGTATGACTCCTAGATCTGTGATGAACTTCTTCATCCAGACTACCTTCTTTGCTGCCTCTAATGCAGCA
Source organism: Musa balbisiana (assembly GCA_004837865.1). Lineage (NCBI taxonomy): Eukaryota > Viridiplantae > Streptophyta > Magnoliopsida > Zingiberales > Musaceae > Musa > Musa balbisiana. The sequence goes on from PYDT01000220.1 coordinate 91,008, forward strand.
ATGTTTTCCACCTTTGTAGTTGAGTCAGCAGTAGTATCTTACTTAGAACTCTTCCGGCATACTGCTCCTCAATTTAGGGTGTACACATACCCCGAATTCGACTTGCTATCATCGACATTGGATAAGAAACTCGAGTCTGTGTAACTTTCAACATTGAGGCTACTACCTCCATATTGCTAATCATAGGTGCCCTACAAGCCAATCACGTGAGTGATGACATGTGTCATATAATGTGCATTCTTTTTGCTTATTATATTTTGGCATTTTTATCACTTTATATTGCTTGTTGCATATATGCATATATATTGTGATGTCCATGGATTTATGCAATGAGAATCAGATCATGATGAGATCATGATAATGAGATCGATTCGCCTTTAAACACAGACCCTAAATAATCCTGATCATAAGTTACTCGAGAGGGACACCGTGATAACCAGATATACTAGTATGTCATATACCCATCTATATGATGGAGGCAGCTTGTCTCGTAGCTGCTCGTGTGGGGACACTAAGGATATAGTGTAGGTGCTCATTGGAGAATAAGTTCATTGATTGATCCACTCATGGAATTCTGGATGGTTGATCATGCCTTATTGTTAGACAGTGATTCCATAGTCCTAGTATTATATGTGGTCCTTAGACTTGAGACACTAATGATGTCCTGTATGAGTACTCCACTCTTTGATAGCAGACTTATAGGTTTGGAAGTTCCAAATCTAGTACAGTCCGTTATTGGGAGTGGTAGTGAACTTTACGAGGGCTATTGAGTGTCGATAGAGGATCTGTTAAGAAAGGGGTGGCACTAAGAAGGGGGGGTGAATTAGTGTAGCGGTAAAAACAACGTCGGTTCTGAAATTTTCTCGTTTATTAAAAATCGATCTCGAAAATATGCTTAAAAAGCATACGGAAGAGTGTTGAAGGTAGTAAGCAAGTAGAGTAATGAAGTATGGTAGTTTGTAGTTAAAATAAATTGCACAATTGAAAAGCAAACCAAATTTATAGTGGTTCAATCGTCATCGACCTACATCCACTCTCTGATTCCTCTTCCATCGAGGCCACCAGTATCCACTATCAGTCTTCCTTCAATAGACGAAGACCAATCACCTTTTACAACTCGATTCTCCTTTTACCGGGTTTAGGAGATAACCCTTACACCCCCACTTACTCCTCTCTCAAACTATTCTAACACTCGGAAGAGAGAGAGGAGTTCACATAAGATTATAGCAACGTTTTCTCACTTTTAAATTCTCTATGCTTGTGTTACTTAACCAGGGATGAGAGGGGTATTTATATGCTTCAAGTGGATTCAAACTTTGGGCCTAAAATCATCTCATCCCAAGTCTCCTGGGTATGAGTGGTACCACCGCCAGTGTCAGTCTGGCACTAACACTGCACTAGGCGGTACCACCACCTGCCACTAGGTGGTACCACCACCCAGACTAGCGGTACCACTGCCTGCAGCCTCTCGGAGGCTATGTTTGGGTTATACCACCGCTTGACACAATCTTGAAGACTATGCCACAATGGTATCACCTCTTGGATCACTGTTTGGGCCTTTCATTGGGCCTAACACAGTCCTTACATGGGCCCAACTGGCCCCTAGTTGGGTTAGCCCAATTCCAACCCCAATTATGTACTAACTACAAAATCTAAGACAAACTTAAGCTAAAACAAGTCTGTAAGTCTTGGTTTCTTCCAACGATCTTCCGACGATCTCTCGGCAATGTTCCAGCGGACTCCCAGCAAGCTCTTGGACTTCACGATGATCTTCTTAGTGAGTTCCGATGAGCTTCTTTGGCAAGCTCTGAGACTTCTCAGCTGGTTCCTCCAGAACTTCCGACGAACGTCCGAACTCTCGAACTCCCAACGAAATTACTTTCTTGACTCCGGGACTTCATTTTGCTTTATGCCTTGCTATCATAGTTAATCCTGCAAATGTAAAAATACACTTCGATCTAGACAATTAATACTAAGCATGAATCATATTATCCGGCATGTCATTAGTCCATCGACGCCTCATCCGATTCTTCGGCGCATCGTCCTCTCTTGTTCTTAAATTTAATTCAAGTCAATGCAATTTTAATCATGATTCTTAAAGCAGTTAAAAGAATACTTAGATATCTTAAAGGTACCATAAATCTAAGATTATGGTATCCAAAATCTGAGAATTTTGAACTAATTGCTTATGCTGATGCAGATTTTGCTGGGTGTAAACTAGATAGAAAAAGTAGATAAGGAATATGTTAATTTTTAGGACATGCACTTGTTTCTTGGTCATCCAAGAAACAAAACTCAATTGCACTATCTACAACCAAAGCTGAGTACATTGTAACTAGTGCATGCTGTGCACAAGTTGTGTGGATGAAAAACACCTTAGAAGATTATAAAGTTCATCTTAAAAATATTCCCATTAAATGTGATAACACAAGTGCAATATGTTTAACAAAGAATCCCATTCAACACTTAAAGAACAAAACATATTAATATTAGACATCACTTTATACGAGATCATGTCACTAATCATGATATAATCTTAGAGTTCATTGATACTAAACATCAATTAGTTGATATTTTTACAAAGCCTTTAAGTGAAGAACAATTTGATTTCATTAAAAGAGAATTAGGAATGTTGATTTGTCCGAATGCATGAATTTGTTAAATTTCATTTTTGGACTTTCTTGATTCTATGATCAATCACTTAAAAATTCAATACTGAAAATTTTATGATACGAATTTTACATGATGATAAGATTGTGTGCTTCAATAACATGTTTGCTTTAATGTTGGAAATTTTGTATCTTGATGCTAAAAGTTTCCATGATGATGAACATGTTTACCTTCATGATTGTGATTGAAAAGCTATGATAAAACATTGTCTGAATGCATGATTTTGTACTTCTCTTCCGAACTTAATGTATTTCTTGAATGGAGCTTTCATGAGCCTATGTCATATCAAGTTTATTTCATATCAATGCTCCATGATTTTTGACATATGAAATTAATTAACAAATGCATCTCTCATGGATTTATCTTTTGAATTTTTAATCGAGAAATGGATTTAATGTAATGATTCTTTCACATGAATTCCTTCTTGATGAAGGAAGATTTTTTTTTTAGATGAACACTTGCAAAGATTTTATTTCACATGTATATCTTGATCCTTGTAAAAATGAAGCATGATTTAATCTCTTATCATTTTTAACTTCATTCAAAGTTAGTTCATAATGGCTTTCCTCCTTCATGCAAAACATTAATGACAAATGAAGAAGTAATGAAAGCTATCTCCTTAATGAACGTTTGAATGATACCATGTCATGATTGCTTGAAAAATAATTTGTATGAATGGTATCTTACCACTTATTTTTGAAAAATGACATGAATCTTTACCACAATTATTACTATGCTTAAAATATGCTTGAATTGTTCTCCTTTTTGTTGATGACAAAGGGGGAGAAATATGTGATAAATTGATGATAGAATGAATTGCTATACACTTGAAATATTTGCATTAATGATAATATATCTAGAGATTATATTGATGATAGAATGAATTGCTATACAGTTGAAATATTAATGATAATCTAGAGCTTACATTGTAATTTTATAAATTGATATCTTATTATATGATGAATTGTTATGATTGCCATATTTGCATTATATTAAGATATCTAGAGCTCAATTTGTAATTTTACAAATTGATATCTTACCATATGATGAATTGCTATGATTGTTATCTTTCACATTTGAAATATAAGACTTAAAAAATGGATGTCTTGCCTCATTTTTAGAAAGATACATCACGATACGAATCATGATGGGGGTATTGATAAGTTTAAATGAACTTAACTTATCAATATGTCTCTTGAATTCAAAGGCTTTGAATTCAAGAATGACTTATCTCAAGTATGGCATATAGATAGGGGGAGTTAAGGTTAACTCCGTCATCAATTGATTGTCATCATCAAAAAGGGGGAGATTGTTGAATCTCGGATTTTGATGATGAAGTCAATTGTCATTTGTTTATCTAATCTATATGTTGAGATAAGTGTGCAGGATTAACTACGATGGCAGTAAGACATGCAGCAAGTGTTGAGTCAGGAGCATGCCAAAGAAACTCATTGGAACTCACCAAGAGGATAATCGCGAAGTCCAGGAGTTTGCCGGGAGTCCGCCGGAGCATCATTAAGGGTTCATCGGATGTTCGTCGGAAGTTCACCGGAAGCTCGCCGGAAGAAGCGATTGACGCACCGGAACATAATTTGTAGTATTGATATCTTAATTATCATAGTTAGCATGTAGATTAAGTTAGGATTGTGAGGTGATCCCATTAACTTAATCTGGGGCCAACTGGGCCCTTAATAGACCCAAATTGGGCCGAATGGAACAGCCTATTCGGACCCAGAATTCCTAGCCAGCGGTAGCACCGCCCAGATTGGGCGGTGGTACCGCTAGCAGTTATTGCTGTTAGCGGTGGTACCGCCCAAATTGAGCGGTAATACCGCTCAGTGATAAATGATAGGCGGTAGTACCACCCAGTTATGGCGGTGGTACCGCCAGGACCCCGAAAATCCAAGAATGGACACTTCTGAGCTCCAATTTCAAACTGATTGGGGCCTATATAAACTCCACCCTTTCCTGCATGAAAGGGAACCGAAAGTTGGCTTTTATTCTAAGTATTTGAGAGCTTAAAAGTGTTATAAAAGGCTAGAGTTCTTCTTCCTCTTTTCTTTTTAAGTGTTGATCATTCAAGAGATCCATGCCCTGTGATCGTCCATCTCGTCCTTGTCGGTTCCGTCGACATCTCGATGCATCTCCATGCATCGCAATCGTTTGTCTCGTGGGTCCCGTTATCGCATCCACGCTCCCTCTACGCCTTCTCATATGATTACAACTTAATCATAGATACGCAGGCCCGACAATAAACGAGAAATATAATAGAGGCTCGCAGACCCCAATAATAATAATCACCAAGTACACATATCATACGGTCTATGATCATCCGTCCACATATCATACATCACATGTATAAATCATTGTCATGTAAGACTACTAGATAATAATGAAAATAATGATCAACTAAACCTTTTAACTAATTAATATTTTCTGAAATCAAGGACATGTAGGGAATTTTCTGAATTCTGAGGGGCATTTTTGTAATTTAGTCAAAGGACAGTAACCGAAATTTCTCAAATTCCGAGGGGCAAAACTATCTTTTGCCCAAAACCCTAAGCCCCTCTCCCTTGCTGTTGTTGCTACCGCAGCCGGCACGCCCGCTGGCGGCACTGCCCCTGCACGTGGGCGCCCCCGCGGGCGGTCCTGCCCCGCCGGACAGTTGCCCCTACGGGGGGGGGGGGTTTTGCCCGCGGGAGCAGCGACCGCAGGCGCCGCTGCCCTGCGGGAGAAGCGGTCGCAAGCGCTACTGCCCTCCGGCGCCCTTGCCTGCGGGCACAGCGACCGCAGGCACCTCAACCCGCGGCACCTTTGCTCGCTGGTGCAGTGGCCGCAAGCGCCGCTACCCGCGGATCCAGCACCCGCAGGCGCCACCATTGCGCGCAGGCGCAGTGCTCGCACGTAGGTGGCCGCCATGCCCATGCGCAGGGGCCTAGCCGCACGCCGTCGGCCTTGCGGCTGCCATTGCGACGACAGCAAGGGCAGCAACAGTTGTTGCCTTTTTCACTTTTGCGTCAACGATTTTGACGTCAAAATTCTTCCTAAGCACAACACATGCAATTCAAAAATTAATCATTCACACGAACAACCTGACTCTGATACCAGAAAAATAAAGTCCCTAGTTTCCCAAAAAGATATTCGTTGTCGTGCGAAGATTGATACGCAAATATCTGTTAAACAAACTGCATATAGAATAGATTGTGTTACCTAGGGAGATCGTATATCCCTATTTCCTTGCAGATCTCTAGGAGATGGTGAAGAAGGTCAAGTGTCCTCATCTCTAGTGGTGATCCACACAGCAGGGCTGCGACAACGCTCCTCAAAACTCTAGGCTTTCTCTGAGGTGGAGAGGGGGAAGAGAATAGGAGAGGCAAAACAAAGGCTCTAGCCTATGAGGCTCTGAATTCCTTCTATTTATAGAGGCCCCCTATCAAACCCTAATGGATCCTCCCCTAATGGGTATTAGATCTGCATCCAATTACCCAAGCCTTTTAGATTAGAGGATCTCTATCCAATAATCTCTTATGGGCTCTTATTAGATCTCGTCCATGAGATCCAATAATTTAGGGGCTTATTGGATATCCAATAAGATAGGGGCTCCGGTGGATATCTCATATCCGAACCTCTACTCATCGCAATGCCTACAATATGTGTGTGACCCTCTAGGCCCAATATCAAGCTGGCCATAAGTCATAGCTATCAAAACTCTTTCAAGCTCAATGAATTATTATTTTTGTAATAATTCACTCGACTCATCGACTACGAACGTACTATATCACTATGTCGTAGTCCCCAAATGATATAGGGGAATTCAATCCATTGGACTTGTCTGTCCTCAGTTACCGTGTACCTATAGTCTCTCATCCATCTAATATCCCAGAGACGGTATATCGGGCATGGTGCTATCAGATCCATACGGTTTCTACACGAGTCTCGCTCTAATCGGATTCTTATAGAGAACTCTTTCTCTCTCAACCCGAATGACCCTGGCCAAGGATTTGTTTGAGCAAGAATACATGGGATATCCCTCTCATGACGCCGAGAGTGGATGATCCTCTATCGACACTCAATAGCCCTCGTAAGATCGACTACCACTCCCAATGACCAGCTGTACTAGATCTGGGACATCCAAACTTATAAGTCTGGTATCAAAGAGTGGAGCACTCATACAAGACATACTTGGTGTCTCAAGTCTAAGGACCAGATATACCATTAGGACTACGGAATCGCTGTTTGACAATAAGGCATCATCAACCATCCAATATTCCGTAAGTGGATCAATTAGTGAACTCATTCTCCAATGAGCACCTGTACTGTATCCCTAGTGTCCCCACACGAGCAGCTATGAGACCAGCTGCATCCATCATATGGATGGGTATACAGCACACCAGTCTGTCCGGTTATCACGATGTCCCTCTCGAGTAACCTATGACCGGGATTATTTAGGATCTATGTTTACAGGTGAATCGATCTTATTATCGTGATCTCATCATGATTAATATATATATATATATATATATATATATATATATATATATATATATATATATATATATATATATATATATATATATATATATATATATATATATATATATTATATATATAATATATATATATATATATATATATATATATATATATATATTATATTATATATATATATATATATATATATATGCAATAGACAATATAAAGTGATAAATGCCAAATATAATAAGCAAAAAGATTCCGTGTCAAGTCACACGTGCCATCACTCACATCATTAGCTTGTTGGGCACCTATGACTAGCAGGTACCACCACCTGGCACCCTGTCAAGGGTGGTACCACCACCTGATACAGTCTCGGAGACTGTGCCACAACGGTGCCACTTCTTGGATCATTGTTTGGGCCTCTCATTGGGCCCAACACAGTCCTTACATGGGCCCAACTGACCCCTAATTGGGTTGGCCCAATTCCAATTCCAATTACATGCTAACTACGAAATATAGTATAGACATTTTCTAAGCTAAACAAGTCCCTATGTCTTAGTTTCTTTCGGCGATCTTCCAGCGAACTTCCGACGATCTCTCGGCAATGTTCCGACGAACTCCCAACAAGCTCCTGGACTTCACGACGATCTTCTTGGCGAGTTCAGACAAGCTTCCTTGGCAAGCTCCTGGACTTCTCGGCAGACCTTCCGACGAACATCCGAACTTCTAACGAACTCTCGAACTCCCAACGAAATCACGTCCTTAACTCCGAGACTTCATTTTGCTTTATGCCTTGCTATCGTAGTTAATCCTGCATATGTAAAAACACACTTCGATCTAGACAATTAATACTAAGAATGAATCATGTTGTCTGGCATATCATTGGTCCCTCGACACTTCGTCCGATTCTTCGGCGCATCATCCTCTCTTGCGACCTATTGCCCAATCGGCCAGTTGACTCCGCAATTCCGATATCCTTGGCACAATATTCGCTCTTCTTGGCCCGATGCCCGAATCCATGGCCCGAAGGCTTCTGTCGATACGTCGACTGATCCTCCGGCTCGACGTCCAATCTTCTTACATGTTTTCCTCCGGCACAATATGATTCTTCCTGCTTTAATTGTCTCATCCTGATTGAAGCATCCTACGTCACTCAAAACACAGATTAAAATATAAACACTTATCAATTGGTTTCATCATCAAAATACGATGTTCAACACGTGCGAGATTAAGTTGTAAGACATCAACTACGTGTTTCTCATGTACATACGATTGATCAACTAGTAGACTCACTCATGAAGCTTTTCACCTGTAAACTATTTTTGTCACATCGATTCAAGATCGACATCCTTGACATGAGCACCATCTTACAGGGGCATGATAACAGCTACGATTTTTCCAACTACACGAGGAAATATCGTTGTTGAGGAAAATTCTCCCTCATAATATGTATAAATAAGGAGCACATATCAAACATAAAAATATCTTCTTCATCATTTATTATATCAGTCCTCTTTTTTTTTTTTATAGATGAGAGCAAAGGGTTTAGAAGATTTAAGATAAGTAATTAGAAGAGACCCTCCCATCAAAATCATCTTCTAAATAATTCTATCATAATTATACTTCCTTTCTTTTGATTAATAATTATTAACAATTCAATCATATTTATAATATAAATAAAATTATATAATTAAAAAAATTATTAAAAATTATTAAAAAGCAAACTCTAATCTTCACTCGAGACGATGTCAAGAACTTCGAGTATGCAAGATGCAACTACCAATTCTAATCATTATAATTCTCGTGACCACGATGCAGCTACAACTACAACTCGTGCAGTGCAATAA
>PYDT01000593.1:0-14988 GCA_004837865.1 Musa balbisiana
AACTTAATGGCCGCGCTGAAAAATCCGTGATCATACAGGTGCCGAAGAGATTAAGCCCTGCCTGGCTGACGCATGTATGCATATGCAATACGCTCAACGCAGAAAGACAACTGATGAAGGCCACAGCGAGGCGAGATGTGCGGGCTGAGGGTTTACCGGGGGGGAGGAGGGGTAGTAGCGTTTGAGGCTGAGAGGGCACTCCGGCCGTCGGCGGAGCGATGATGTTGTCCGTTGCCAAGAGATGGGAGAATCCCCGCCCTCGCTGAAGGTTAAGGATGGCCGTCGACCCACCCCGCCGCCGTGGTGATACCCTGGATGGAATGAACGCCGCCGGCATACACCTCGGAGGTGCCGCCCGACGGTATATCTCCTTAGTTTCCTAAACGATCCTTTTGTTGTCTTCTTCTTCCCTCACCCCTTTTTTGTCTTCCGGCCGCTTCATCACTTATAAAGTCAGTGAGACATGTTTTTTTATATGACATTAACTTTGAATTGAAGTAAATTACTGAAATGGAAGATGGGGACCCGATTCTTGGCCACCCAAGGTTTGTAATTGTCCAATATTTTGCGTTTTCGTCTTCTCTCACTAATGACCGCATCCCGTTAGCAAGCAGATAATCGTTCAAGTCACCCAACGACGCGTACAATTCGACTCCAACACTCTCCTCGTAGGACTGACAGTGGGTTCTAATTTGGTTCAGTTCTCAATCTGCATAGCCATCATCGAGAACGCCGAAAGACGAGATTGTGTTTGAATAGGCTAGTCTTCTCATGACGTGGTGGGACCAGTTTTGGGTTGGTTGGACCTCTTTCTTTATGCATCTAGAAATGAAATTCACCAGAAAAGGAGTGGGAACGTTTTGGTGCGACTTTGTTGGCTAGTCACAGTCTTTACTCGGAGGAAAAAGACTTCGATTCGACTACTCCATCGCGATATTTGTCCATCAAAAAGTATCCTCAGATATTTTATATCCTATATATACTAATGCATGATCTTCTTTTTGGTCAACCATTTTATCACGCACACCTTCATCAATGGATACGGGGCTTCCAGGACGAAAGGTTTTAAAATTATTAAGGTACCTTGGTCAATGAAGAAATAGAATTTGTTTCCCTACTACGGCCCAACACATTGCCCTTTGGATTGGCCTTTTTTTTTACCATCCCGTTCGTAGCTCAATCGTTCTCATGGTTTCGGCAACTTATTCGTTCTATTCAGTCGTCATGAATAACGCCGAACATATAATTTCATATGCTTGAATGCAAATTAACTTTTCCTTTTGTGCTTGCCGCCCGATATATATAATATCAATTATTATTAGTGTTTTTTTCTCGGAATAAGCAGAGCGTAAGCGGGCGACGCGGAAGCTGCAACCGGGATGGGGGGACGGCGCCACCGACCTGTGTTTCAACCGAAGTTCCACGACCCGCTGTCTTTTCCCCAAATAAGAAAGTTGACCAATGGCTTATACACTTGTTCCCTTGCGCCGATTAGGAATGGAGATCCCCGTGGATGGGATTGGACGTCGACACATCGACGTCCCTACCGTCCGGCGACGGAGACGTTTTGTTTATCGTAATTGCCATCATTATATTATTGGAAATCGGAAAAGTTTACTTACAGCGTGGCCGTGAAGAATGGTAGCTCGAGAGGATCTGTCCGCATGCAAGCATTGGGAAGCCTCCAATTCGCCGAACACAAAAGCTTGGTACGACGTATACATGGAGGATTGCAGTTCGAGCTGTAGCGAGCTAGCTTGTCGAATACATACGATACGAAGGGTCCCTAGTTGTTGTTTGATGACGCGAGAAAACCTTCTTCTCCCGCGGTCTGGCGTAGCTAGCGGCTTCTTTTTCTAATCAGCTTAAGTAAGGCACATTGAGTGCTAAGTAGATGTTTGGGGTGGTTGCTCGTCCAAGAAAATTTGTTTTCTTTTTGGTGAAGGAGGTGAGGAGCTATCTGTTTGGCTCTGTCTGCTGCTGGGTTTGATTCCCCTCGACTACAGGACCCAGCTTCTTGGTATCCTCAATTCCACCTACTGATCTAATCTTTAATTTGCCTGCAAACAAATAGTTTCTACACTAGGACTTGAGACGAACTCAGCACTCACGTGCTACACCTCACTGGGAAACTTTCTTCTTAACCGTCAACATGACTCACCACGATCCTCATCAGACGGTCGAGAGCATCGATCCCTCAGGTTATCCCCCCCTGTGTCGTGGCTTGTTTTGGCCTACCCTGTCCACGCCAGCCCGATACGACCCCTCTATTTCCCCACGTCGTCGGACTGCTTGCTGCAGGCAACTTTCATGTACTGCGTCATCTCTGACGTGCCACTGCGCCTTTGCCACAGTCCAGCTATAGCTACCAGGGGATCGTCGTCCCGTTACCGCGTGGCATGCACAACCACGCGCGTGCACTTCCAACCGATAACCGCCAAAGTATTTTCCTCTCTTGTATTTTTATTTTCCTCGCGTCATCGGCTGCCTCTCGTTTCGTTTCCTTTCACCATAAAGATCTTATATATAAGTTAGTTTCTTTTTCTTCTTCTTCTTTCTCTATTTTTCGAGTTTATTTTATTTTAAATATCCAGCTAGTGAATCGAACCCCTTTCTTCGCCAATGACCACTCGATAGCCGAGCATATACATGCTCTCGCCCGCCTCGCCTCCATCTCCGCTGCATCCCACCATCGACCTCGCCATACAAAAGCGTGGAGAGACCGGCTCGGAGCTCGAATGGGTTTCCCTGAGAGCAATTTAGGGCTTTCTCGAGACATATCTTGCGGCTGGATTCCATCTTCTGGGCGTCGATGAGGTTTCTTCGGTCGCTCTTTGACTTCTTGGTCGCCGACCCCCGATGACGCTTTGCTGCCTCTCTCCTCGTACTTGGCTCGTTCGCTGGAGCGCGTAGGGTTTCCACGTCTCGTGGGGCTTCTGGTTCTTCGAGTTTTCAGTGGCGTCTTTCGTTAAAAATGTTTGATTCGGTGGAGGCTGTGGCGGCGCCCCGCTGGATCTGCCGTCCGAATAGCTCGGGCGGTGGTGTAAGTCCCGTTGGGAGGGTTTGGAGGAGCGTGTCTACGAGAGCGGTTCTTGCTCGATAGGGGGGCGGAGGTGGAGGTCGCTTCCAGTTTTTTTCTTAGGTGCGAATGAGAATGTGCGGTCCTGTTACTAAATTGTTGTTCGAATTCGTGTTTGATCGATGAACGGAATTCTATTGCTTGAGAATCTTTGAAAGTTTTGGTGGTATTTTGGAATGCTCTAATTTTTGGAAATTGTGTTTTGTTATGCAAGACCAATGTTACTCTCCTGGTGTGCTATTCAATGCTGAGATTACTCCGACGCTTGAATTGGTTTGCACAAGTTGGCATGTTGCGTCATCCCTGTGATGTATGCTTTCATGATGTTGGTCGGCATTACCGCTACGCCTTCCAAATCCAGAGTAAGTAAGCACCTCTTTACCTCTCCATGTGCTTTAAGATTTAGAGGCGATGAGCATATTGGAACGTGGATCTACTCATCATTTACGGTTCTTCTTGGATACTGTCAAAAAAAAAAAAAAACAATTTCTCATCACTAAAATATTTCTGGTTTAACTATATCACTAAGCTGTCATAATGTCACATGAATGTTTTCGACATTGTTCTGTAAATCATTGCCTGTTGAAAATATTTGCATGATAGAACTGTTCAATTCTGGCTAATATTTTGTCCCTTCCTGGTAGACACTCTCATTGTTTCATAAATAACAAGCACATTGTTGAAATTTTTTGGACTTACAGCCTCTTGAATTAGTTATAAGTCCACTGCAAGGACCACGCCCGTGGATTTTTTTAAACGATTTATTCCATTTTGATCTTTTTTATCCTTAGAGCGCTTTCTTGCATAAGAAGAAAGTTTGAAGCTGAAGCTTTCTTCGCTATTGCTAACACTAGGAACTATTTACAACTACCGCAATGCTGTAGTCCGCCAAAATGCAGAACTCCTCATGCTTGGATTTCATATAATTATCGTTTTATGTTTAGTTAGGTGGGCACAATGAGTAAGTTGCTTTCTTAAAACTTTGACATTTTCTTGTGTTCTATCATTTCAGCTGTTAGTTGCACTATAAGGCTTGTTCATTAGTCATTAACAGGCAACTATTTTTAAGTTTAGTGTATTATATTTTGGTTGAGCAAAGATGAATGGCCAATTATATGTCACATTCAAAGTGAAATTAACAAGACCTTGGATTTTTTTTAGGATCCAATCCCTATCAAGGGAAGGCATCTTTCCTTTTTGGAATCATGTCTAGTTGGTACGCTGATATGTATTGGTTTATATCTTTGAAAAAATAAAAAATAAAAATCACTTAATTGTACCATAATCAGCTTTATGTTTTTGATACGATTACCTGATTGAACAGTTAGTAACCCACTGACTAATCGATACACATATTTTTGAAAATTGCTGGATTGGTTTTGGATACGGATGTTAAAATTCATGATAATGGGAACGAGACCGTAGACTAGCCTGATTCCAGGAGGAATATCTGCAGATGAGCTTAGCAACTACGTGATAAGTAGAGGGTAAAACAAAAAAAGAATATACATGATTGTCCAGAATATACTTTTTGATCTTTCTAAACCGTTCCTTTCCTTTTCTTTTCTTTCCAATATTCGACTGCCCCCTAAATATCCTTTTTGGAGGTCACTTTGCTTCTTATGGTAATAAAACTATCCTAGCAGTTTCTGTTTCTGCAGCATTTATTTCTGTCTCCTATTTGTAAGTTTCCTTCCCCAAAAATAGCTCGACTTTAGGCCTATTTTTTGTATTATGGGCTTTTCATTATTTTTAGTTCTCACAGAAAAAGATTTGCCTGCCCTAGATTTGAGGTCAAAATTGTTATCAAATGTATGGTATGAGAGGGTTTTTAATATATAATGGAATCATTTTTAAGTAGGTTAGTTAGGATGAGTGGGATGACGTTTTTTCTCACTCTTTTGCTGTGTACAGAAAATTTGTTCTATTTTCCATCTTCTTCATTGGTGCATTCCCAATCCTTTTTTGTTCAAAAAAGTCATTAATGAAATCTTTATCTGTGAAAACTGTGTCAGGGCCTGCAAAGCGTAATTCTAGTCAAACGAGATCATACTGTCCAAATATGGCTGTTTGCTTTGACCGTATTCTCTTGGATGTTGAAGTTTTCCAGTCAACTTTAGTAATACAAATTGTTTAACCTGTTGTATGTGTCACTGTCTAATGAATTTTTGGGTAATATACTGCTTAGTATCTCTGCAGAATCCCTTTAACTTTTCACCTTTAGCAGAATGCCGTACGAGAAGCCTTTTGACTACTATATTTTGGTCAAATTACTTCCATCCGTTGGTAGATTTCAGGGTAATATTCGTGTTACTTTGCCGATCCGTTTCTCATTTGAGGTATTACATCCTGTTGGGATCAGCAGCTGCCTTTTAGTTCCACTAAGGTGTAATTGATGGATTATCCACTAATATGTGTCTATCATGATTGTATATGTGGTGGTTGGTTGCTAACTGTTAATTTTAGCATCTAAATCACCGTGCAATATTCTAGAGAAAGTTTTATTAGTCTTTATTCTTTAGTATATTGTGGCATTAATACTTCATGGGATAAATTTTGCTTTCAGTTTTTTTATGTTCTCATTCATGATATCACTTATTGTCATCTTGATTCTGTAGCAATTCTGTAATGATTCAAGTGGAGTGCAAGATGCGCATATTTGTTTCAGCTTGCTTTTTCCAGATAGTTAACTGGACCTTAGTTAAGAAAATGAAGATGAAATCTTAATTTTCGTGGGGGAGTAAAGGATGCAACTGTTGTAAAGGTGTTACGGATTTTTAAGTCCCTCAATGCCAAAAGAAAAAAATGGCCTTTGGTGCATGAGGCTTTCGACAATGCAAGGATTAAAGATGGTAAGGTATGAGAGGATGAGCACTGCCTTTGTAAGTGAGGCGGGTTGTTTTTGGGTCTTCAATTCTGGTCTCACAGGTTTCAAAGAGATTATATTGGGTCAAGGCTTGCCCTCGATGCCAAGAGGAACAATCTTATCTCTCAGCGTGAGGAATGCCCTATGTGATTTAAGCTGTTTCCGTGTCTGAAGCCAACAGAGACAATGTTAAGACAAGTGTTGTGGTTCTTGATCTGATAGTTCTTTCTAGCGGGATGACAAGTGCAAGTCTCGCTGACAACTTGAACAAGCTATGGCAGTTGCTATTTTGTACCCCAAAGTGACATCCATTGAGGTTTTTTTTTTTTCCTTGGGTTAATTGATTCCCAAATGGAGCAACCAACATGGTGAATCTCCTCATGACATTGGTCTTCTATTATATCAGCAGGTCCAGTTTGCCTGAAACTGACCTTGGCCAACGACCACTTGTGCTAGGCATATTGCAGTGTCAATAATAATGATTTCAAATAAAATAGAATTACTCCTTTTTGTTGCAGTAGTTCCAAATAGGTTTATAGCAAGGATTGAATTTGTACCATATCGGAGTTTCGAGCTCCTCTCGGTATGGTACAGTATGTGTACCGATCACTATATCTAATTTAGTCATAAAATTCCTCCGAAAATATCTGAAATAGAAAAAATTAGGATAAGGATTTTTATTAGAAATAAATAAGGTAATGTATAAGTTTTAAAGCAAAACCACTGTAAATTAGTCAGCATAGTATTACATATTCTTTTTTTCGACTTCGAGAATACCCCCCCTCTGCAAGGTTTCATATCGGACCGTTACGGATTGCTCTCTATAAATATTGAAATATCTACAGAACATCATTTGACTTGTCAATTCATATAAATCGTTGCTTAATGAGTTTAGGAGAGTGTAAATGTGAGAAAAATTAGTTTGAGTAGTTTAAGAGAGTGTGAGATTGCCATGGAATGAAGTAGGGAAGATGATTTTTAAAAAACCTGAGAAAGGGCTCAATGGTCAAATATCGTTGAAGCACTGTAGCAGATCGGTAAACGATCAAAATCGACCACTATCGACGAGCTTTGCCGAGTGGTAACGGTCGAAATTGGGGCCGTTCCGTCTGTGCCAGGCATAACGTCGAAATTTCGATTGTTACCATCGGTAATGACCCCCGTATTGTCCATACGGGGTGATATTGAGCTTTCGGGTGTCCCGTCCGTGATCCGGTATGCTATCGAACCGGTACGTACCGCTGTACTGGATGGTATTATTCAATTAAAACACCCTGGTTCAGAGATTAACATAGCATTTGATGTTTGAACCCTATTTTTGAAACGATTATCTATTCTTTCTATTTGCCATTCATTTGAACAATTTGGAATGAACTGATGATATTGCCATTATCCACTTTTAGTTTCAAATATGATGTTTGTTTTGTCCACAGCATGTATTGCCTTCCATCATAGGATGACAAGAATTGCACAAAACAAGCATTCAAATGTGGTCAAATTCTGGTTGTGAAAATGTTTTCTTCATTTGCTAATGAGTTTTTTCGTTTATCCTCAGGACATCATATTTGGCAACTTCCCCCCTTTTCTTTGACTGAAAGAAGCTTAGAGCAGTGCCTCAGTAACCATTGATGATATTACTGTTAATATAAGTTTGTTGTTTATAGGCTGAAGCTGATCATCTATTTAGTAATCAATTTGATTTTATTGTTGTATTATATTCAATGACAAATCATTTAAGCTTTGGTTATCAGTTAATATTTCATAAAAAAAAAAAGGCGAACCAGAAGTCTCAGCGGTTTTGCACTTCATTGAAGCCTATATTTGTTTTAGATGTTATCTTTCTTTCATTTTCAGTAGCTTAGGAATTTGGAATATTCGTTTTCGTTAAGCTATGCTTGCAAATTAACATGGAAATAGGTTTTGGTTCCTTGGCATTTACAGCAAGGTTGTTGAGATTTTCTATGTTACGCCACATGCTCCCTCTATGCCATAATCATTCATCGAGCTCAAGAACTATCGGCAATCTTGATGCTGTGTTTTTTTATTTAAGTCAACAAGTAAGTCTATTAAATTGGCATGTCAACGTCTTTTGTTAATTTAATCCTTAACAACCGTTAATCGCGATCAATTTGTATGTCTTTGTTTTTCTGTTCTGGCATAGCTGTGTTTGAAACCAACTCCCCTCATGTCTTGTTTCTAGCAGTTTTTCAGTAAGGTTATGAAGATAATTGCCCTAAGAATACCTTAATCTTTTTCAGTCTACTGTTAATTTCAACATATATTCCTGCAATCTTAACATAAGTATCCTCCCCATGCCCACGCTCCAACTGTGTGGCTAGTGATTGTAATGCCTGTCGGATAGTACGCTTTGACTCTGAATGCGCAAAGATGACATGAAGAGCTTATTTAATTTTGTGTTATTGTTCTCGCTAGTTAAAATATGATGGTATTCTGTGTCAATCCTCAGCGATCATAGCTTTCCACTTCTAATTCTGATATATATCTTGATATTTGTCGGAACTAACTCATAAACATGGTTTTTCTTATGTAGGGCCATAAACATTGTTTTGTTCTCCAACCATCCAGACAGAAGCCAGATCCGCCGCTGGATCGCATTATTGCTTGAAAGAACAAATCCATATCTTGCTGAAAAAACTGGTCAGTAGTAGTAAGTCTCAATTTTTCTCTGTAGCATTTTAGGGGGTGTTTAAGTGTGTATGCTTTATACCTCAGGTTTTTGTGGCAGGATACTGTTATTACCGACCCCACTTTCCAAGCCCTTCACATGTAAGGTTCTTGTCATTTCTTTTAGTCCACACACTAATATTGTACTAAAATATTTCAGCTAACTTAGGTTCTTTGTAATTATTGAAAGCACTCTTGTCTGCCAGAAATCTTATTTGTGTTCACTCAAGAACCTGCATGATTTCCTGAGCTCGTTGAAATTAAAGGAGAGCAAATACTCGCGCCTCAAGGAGATGGCTTTGCTTTTAAGGTGGGCCACCATGTCTATTACTTTTAAAAAAAGTGGGTATAACTTTATGTCTCATTAACAAACGCTTTCAGATTTCACATATTTTTTTATTTTATTTTTCAAAATTTGACTTTTTAGGTTTTTGGCATTTTCTCTTCCCACCGCTAAGTATTGAGCTCCAAAAGAGTTATTTACATCTGATCACAAGTGTTACTGAGATTCTTACCTCATTCTTCCACCTCTCTAACTTTCCTCCTCTCTTTTTCCCATCTATAACATCTTGGTCGAATCTGGCACAGGTTTACATTCCGGGTATAATTTGCATGTATTGGCATCAGATTGCCCAATTTGGCTTATTTTATAAAGGATGGTTTTTTTCATCCTATTTTGCACCAATTTCTGTTCTGGTTTTGACCGTTTCGCCAGTGGCTTGGATTGGAATTGGGCAATTCATATGGAAATAAGCTGATTTTTGAAACGTAATACATACAGATTCTTTGGCAGAGCTTCTATCTAACCGATCCATGTATGGTTGGTTCGGATAAAGCCTAGGTTTAGGTTGTTTGCTGTTATATTACGCAAGCTTTGTCTACTCATTACTCATGAATCGTAAGGTGACTGGAAGTTAAAAAGAAATATTCATTTCGCTTTAAGATAATATAAATTCACAATATTATGCCACGGGAAATGCATATTCCTTTCCAAATGTGAAGTAATGGTCTTCGTACGCATTTCCTAGAAGAAAATGCATAAAGTCAGCCACTTTCTTGGAGTCACCAAAATAGAAAATTTAATTTACATCAAAACATATCCAGATAGAATGAATAAAGAACATCATATGACATCAAAATATCAAGAACTAATTAAAGGTTCAAGCGACCAGTAAGCTACCAGGAAATATTGACTCGAACAAACTTGTGTATGCACCTACCACAGCAGAGCATTTAGGTTTGGGGGGGGTAACAAACGCTAGATCATGCTGCTTGTCATGTAAGATAGCCCACCAAGCCATTCTTATTTAAGCCATATTAAGGAAGCAAGTAATGTTTCCCAGTATTCATGATGCTTGATAATTAAGGAGCCAGTAGAGCATATTAAAAAGAGAAGTCGATAAAGATGAAAACATGCAACGAGGGGCGGGTTGATTTGTCTTAGCTCTACATGGTACCTGCATTCCAATCGATCAATTTGTAAATTAAAAAAAGCACAGTTACACACTGACCACATCAATAGTGTATACTTGCCTCTTTTGACAAATCCTTGCTAAGGAGCTGCCCTCTATCTAAGCGAAGATTGACATTTGAGTCATCAGTCACCTCTTACAGATGCTGGATGCTTATAACTGTTAGTTTTTTATAGTAAATTCTACTTACTTTGAAGATGCATTTTGCCTTTAACTGATGACCCCTATTCGAAAAGCTAGCTTGACCATTATATTGATTCTTTCTTTCCTTACCTTTTTAGTTTACTTGTTGACCAATTTCGGTAAAAAGTATTTGAAATTGCATGTGCTTTGCACAGTGGCTATATCTGCAATCTTAAGTTCTTGAATTCTCCTGAGTGTTTGAGGTTTCTTGACAGCTTCACATAAGCAGTTTTTTCCTCTAAAGATGAGTCATAATTTTCAATCATGAGCATCTTCTTTTATTTAAACGACAATTTTCTAGATACATTTCATACTTATCTCTATAATGTCCATCGTTTAAATTCAATCAACTGTTTTTAATGATTTCTACTGCTGTCGTTTGACTCAAAATTATCAATATAGGGGTGGATCACAGATTAATATTGATTGCGCCAAGTGGTGTAGGGACCGGCCCAAAGATTTTCCACTCACAGGCAAATGGCATCCGACATACCCTTGAACACCATTGTTCTTTAAATTCCTTCCATCTACTTCTTCTGTTTTCTTTTCATAATTTTTAAGCTTTTAATGGGTTGCACACAGTATTTCTTCCTTTCACTAATAAAAAAACATTTGTTTATTTGTCCTGTTCAGCCCTATTTCCTATCATCTTTTGATGTATTTTAGGCCTCTCTTGAGAGTTAAACTACACTTTAGATTGGGTTTCTTAAAATACAGATTTTTGTTATTGCGGTTCACCATTTTTGACCTCCCATTCATTGTGGCTCTTTATATATATCATCGATCTGTGATGTGAAGGGACACTATAATTGAAATCTGAATGGATACAATTATCTTCATTTTCTTTGAAAGTATGGCTGCATTCCTTGCTTCATCTTCTATTGCATGAATTAGAGAGAGTACATCAAGGGGTAGACCATGTGTACATCCTGTGACTAGCTTTGTGAGGCCTTATCATTTGAGAAGTTCATTACCTACATCAGGCACAAGTAAATACTAAACCTTAGTACACTAGAGCTGGTGTTTCGAACGATTCCGATGGTAAGCTATGTGCTGGCAACTAATCTATGGCTGACCACTGAGGTTGGCCTTGATGCCAATCCAGGAGACGTGGAAATGTGGGCACTGTGGATACACATGGTGTGACATGGGACAGAGAGCGGAGTGTGTTGTGATGTAATGGAGGACTGCTGTGATGTGAGCCTGCTAAGATGCAGAAATGGTAGCATAGGCTGTGTGGTGAAAGTGGCACCCCTGTGGGCAATGGTGTGCGAGCCACAGGGCAGATGGGGTCTGAAGCAGTTGTTGGTGGTAGAAGGTTTAAAGGGTGATGCTGGTGTGTGATGTTGGTCTTGAAGGGTCAATTTCGGGTGAAATCATGATATCCATCATGTGCCAACCATTTCTATATCTCTGGCCACAATTGTTTATATTTCATTTACTTTTGTCTGCTTTATGGGGGCTTGTGTATGAAATAGCTAATCCGAACTTATGAATTTATCTATTTGTCTGTCAACATCTTATTTATCGCAATTTTAAGCTTGGTAGGAACTAAAGGAGGGGCTTTTAGTTGAAATTTTGAGGGTGGACTGCCATGTCCTCTTAGTGCTTTGTTTTCCTATTTTTCTGTCACTTCTACTTTGTTTCTGCCAGGGCCTTTAAATCTATCCTTCTAGACCACGGTTGAAATGCGGTCCGACCAGTATTGGTCTCAACCTATAGCTTGGTACTGGGTACATTGATTCCTTTATTTTTTTTCTCTTTATTGTAGTCATATGTTGGGTGGTAACACTCATAATACTACCACTACCCTGTTTTGTTACTAATGGTTTGTTAGGTTTCCGTATTAAATCCTTGCTTCTATTTACAGTTGTTTCACTCCCATGCTTATGTCAATAGAACTTTTGCTGCTCTGCTTTATCCTGCTACTTATGATGAACAGGAAGTGCCTCGGCTCTTTTCCTTTGTTTTTTATGTGCTTGACTTTATTGAATTGGAAATTAAAACTGGTTTTAAAGATTTTGCTTTATCAGTCTCCCAGTTTTTTTTGTCATGAGTCAAGCCTAACCGGAGACTTTTGTTAATGGATTGACGTGTTTCAATTTCTAATCTTCGACAAGGTTCAATGCAGTTTTTTTATTTAGGGTAGCTGAAGATTTTATTGCAGACATTTCTGCTGGACGTTTTGTTTCAATTGGATTTAATAACACATAGAGTTCCAAGTATATGTCCTGTGCCCCTGCTATGTTTTGATCCATATTGGGTCAAGTATCGGGTGGAAATTGTGTATAATTTGGGTGAATTTGACTGAAAAGTTACTTGAAGAAGTTTGGAATATGTAAATTCCTCCATCGAGTGCATGAGCAAGTAAAAAGGGATTCTTGAACCAAAAAAGCTTTATGACTTCAGAAAAGGATTATCCAAGATTAAAATCTCAGTTTCTACTGATATGATGGTAGATTGATGTTCTATGATAGTACCATATAGTGTACGCAAGTGTTGTTTTGGGCAGTATTTAATTGGTATCAAC
Source organism: Musa balbisiana (assembly GCA_004837865.1). Classification (NCBI taxonomy): domain Eukaryota; kingdom Viridiplantae; phylum Streptophyta; class Magnoliopsida; order Zingiberales; family Musaceae; genus Musa; species Musa balbisiana. The sequence goes on from PYDT01000593.1 coordinate 12,816, forward strand.
CGTACAAGCAGAGTCAGAGTTACAGAGATGGTGTCAGTGGAGAAGGGACAAGCAAAAGGAGAAAAACATAAGAAACAGATAATGGTAGCATTCAAAGCTTATAACAATAGGGAGAAAACAATAACAGAGATGGACTGGTCACCTTATACTGGTCAACCTACTACCCGTAACCTCCAGCCTGGTGAGCTTATCAAATGCTAAACTCGGTTTTGGCTGGACCGATGAAATTGCCTGGGGTGTGCAGTCGTCGGCTGTTGGACCAGTGAATACCATCCGTACGCTTGGTATACCGGAATTTCAAATCATGGTTTAATTGACCAAAGCATTTTTTTTGTTTTAGCTTTTCTTTTGGTCTATACCCAGATTTAAAATGATTCTCAATTTTGAATACTTTTGGAGGACCATCTCCTTCACAACGGATTGTTTTTTCCCTTCATTATCATTACACTTATTTGTGCTGCAGTAATTATACAGGCATCATTGTTTGATGATCTTCATTGGACAAATATGAGGAGGCTTGTGTACCATTCGGTGTAATGGCCATATGTATCCACCTAGCGTTGTGTGTTTTATGAGGTCATGCCTCCACCACCGAGGTATGCTTACCTAATTGTTCAGTCTGACTTGGTAACATTTTCTTATGTGTTTTATATGAATTATTTTCCATAGGTAGAAAAGCAAATTGGTGAGAGAGAATTTCTTCTTTTCAGAAGAAAAAAGAAAAAAAAAACAGGGAATTGGGTTCTCTGTACTCCAGAAATTAACTTTGTGACATTGCGAGTGGTTTTGAGAACGCTGAATATGTCAGTTATTGGCATTTAATTTAAACCATTCCCATTTTAGAGACAATGTTATGTCATGGTATTTTTATATTTGTTTTTTTATCTGTGTTGTATGCTTGTGCTAATTTAAATCACTTGATGCCCTTAATTATAATATTTGGTGAGAAATATTATTATTTGTAGAAGCGAATAAAGGTAGATTTCTCATTTAAATTGTATTGCTTATTTAGCTTTTTTCTGGGGAAAAAGGCTCTCGGGGTGTAAAAATAAAACTAGCCCTGATTCGTGAAGCAAGTCTGGGAGTAATTATTCTTCATTTGTGAAATTGCTTGATGTGGATCAAGAGAAAGTCCTTGAAGAAGGTGAACTAAGAAATATAAGTGGTTAATCGAATAAAAAATTCTACAATAGTGGTAACTCAATGTTCGAAAGAAGCATGTGCAGGTGCTTTGGATTGTAGCATGTTATTTGTTTCATTTGCAAGTAGATCAAATTTTACGTCAGCCAAAACTTGTCAGGCTTTTTGCCTTATCTTAGTAAAGACCATGTGACAAGCAAGATGGTGGGATACACAATTGGCCAATCAGCCTCATATCTTAAGGATGCAATTTTAAGTTGAACACATTAGTTTGAGAAGAGGAGAGGTTGGGTACACATGTTGTAATAGAATCTGGGTTTTTCTGGACTTCAATGGTTTGTAGTGTTATAATTTACTTCAACATTAAAGATTCTATGTGAAACTTACTAGAATCGGCGGAGTCGTCGTGCAGAGTTTGCGGCCTTCGTCGTGATGGATCACTATGGTCAGCCCTCGGACCGAAGAGCTTGGAGAAGAAGGCGGAGATGTTAGCGAATGCCATATCCCGTCACGCCACCGGGGTGCGGGCCGCCTTAAGTTTCTGACCGGTGGGGAAGAGAGAACAGGCGGCGCGTCTGTGCCTCGAGGCTGTCCAGGAGATCACAGGGACGCCGTGCCCGGTTGATCTGAACGCCCCCCACTCTCGCATTCTTGGCCGATTAGACTGCGGCAATCGGGCAACGCTAGGTCGATTACCGGGACGCGTCGTCGCCGTAGAATGGTCGGTACGACGGCCATTGCATGGGAGTCGGGAACCTCGGTGAGGGTCTTGAACTCAAATTGTTGGAGATGGTGTATGAGGGGTTGGTCGGAGAGAGACTGCATGGTTTGGAGTTGGAGATGGTAGAGTAGAGAGAGACGGAGCGGCTATACTATGTATAGGGAGAGAGAGAGAGAGAGGAGCAAGTGGACATATCCACTTCTCTATCTTGTTTTCAATGTATGAACTAAAGGTAACTTGAAAGTTAGATTTCATAGGCATGTCCGAAGAGGACGAAAATATTTATCTTTAGACCGTGCAGATTCCTCCAAA
>PYDT01001888.1:0-14988 GCA_004837865.1 Musa balbisiana
AGTAAATATGTAAATTAGATGAGTAAAGACGTATCAGCTCTAGCTATTAACGCCTCGATCTATCTCGATTATTTGTTATGAATATCTATCCGATACATTTATTTACGTGTTCAGGAACCCAGATTTGCACGGTGGGACACGAGGATTTCAGTTCATCTGCTCTACCAACTGAGCATCCCGACCATTTCCAGTGCATCATCCAGTGGAGTATTGTTGTCTCTGTTAAATAAAGGACTAAAAAGTAGTAAAAACATTTGACAAGTAAGTGTAAGGATAATGATATGGACTGTGAATGATTCAATAATAGAGATTCTTGGCCCATATCATGTTCATTTGTACAGGTGCTATCCAAATTGGGATATAAGATCCAAGGATTTAGTTCGGATCCGTTTGTGAAAGAGTAGAGTGAATGAGAAAGGATAGTGAATTTTGTTTGATACTGAACCACTGATGAAAAAAAAGAAGAGGGATAATACTTAGGAAGTAAAATAGGCGTTTTATGGGGTCGAGGGACTTCGAACCCTCCACGATTTTTAAAGTCGACGGATTTTCCTCTACTATAATTTCATTGTATGTCGGATTGACATGTAGAATGGGACTCTCTCTTATCTCGTCCGATAATCAGTTTTCAACAAGATCTATCCAACTCTGGAATGAATGATTTCATAATGATATACGGATTCTTCTTCAAACCTTCCATGACATGGATTCATATAACTCTGACTTTCGATTATAATTTTTCATATTATAATTAGATATAATTATTAAATATAGATTCGGGTCAGATTACTTCGTTTGACTATATGGCAGTATGTAACATACGTATTAGGTATATAGGACCATCTTTTCTGTAATTTGTAGACGGATTCCAGCTACCAACAAAAACGTAGGCAACTCCATTCGTTAGAACAGCTTCATTGAGTCTCTGCACCTATCCTTTAATCTAGTTTTAACACCTTTGTTTTCTCAAAATAAGGATTTGGCTCAGGATAGCCCATTTTTAATTCCAGGGTTTCTCTGAATGGGAAGTTAACACTAGTCAGGTTTCCATACTAAGGCTCAAGCCAATCAAGTCCGTAGCGTCTAACGTTTCGCCAATCCTTTGATACCAAGATCTCGTTGGAATTCCAACTTCTTTTTCATTATTTTGTTTGGTTGGACCCGTTGAATTTTCCGGTTAAGTTAGATAATTCTGATTTCTATATTGAAAAAGTGGTATGCTGTGCTGTTGATTTTTGGTATCTCCAATCAGTTCATTTATATTGAATGACCTTGTTTCAACAGAAAATGATTCTATCATGATGTATCCGCATTCAATATGGATAGGAATATCCAACATATATATGTTTCTCCCTCCCTTCATTTTTACAGTGCGATTGGATAGTGGACGGTCGAATTCATTCTTCTTTTTTTGTCCTATCTCCTCTTTTCCGAATAAACCAGAGGCAGGTTCATTGACAGTTAGATTGTATAATTTATTCCTTATCTTTTTTTTTATCTTAGGACCGATTCGCTATAGCATATTCAATAATATAAATTAACTTCATATGAATAGGATAGATTTCCTATAATCGATTCCCTAATTTTCTATAACTGGCTGTTAAAAAAATAGTTTTAAGAAAGAATTAAGATTTTCTAATCAAATTCCATTTAACCAATTCTATTCATTTATATAATTACTATAAAGTAAATTTAATATAAATTAAATAATTAATAAATTATAATAAAATTCATAAAAACTCATGTGATAGTATAGTGTAGAGATAGGGAATAGTCAGAAGAAAGTCAGGGAATTCTTATTATAGTAGTTATAGTAGATAGTTTAGTTATAGTATAGAGTGTAGATAGTTATAGTTTAGAAGTATACTAAGTATACATATAAACTATATAGAAAACTATACGATATAGGGTATATGTATAGTTCAGAGTAATATTAAACGAATAGGCTATAGATAAGATCAGATAATAGCTAAAATCGGTGTTTCCTCAAGTCTATATACTATTATGTTATGGTAGGGAGCCCGCTTAGTCAGAGGTAGAGCATCGCATTTGTATGCACGATGGTCCATCGGGTCGCTCCGATAGGCGGCTTTTTCTCTATCGATTTTTAGTGATTGATAATTCTCTAATCATTTTCCCATAGTTAGTCGTGGTAACTTGCAAACCAATGACAAAAAATGTATGGACACACTTAGATCTCTCTCTACCGAACAAATCATAAAACGGAGCTGCAACTCCTATATATCAAAAATCGGATATTGATACAAGTTATTTATTTATTGTAGTATTTCGGTAAATTTCGCTTGCTTTGTTTACCCTAGGTTCCATCTTAATTTAATAGTTCATTTCATTTTTTATTCATGAAAAAATGAAAATTTCAAGAAATCAATAAAATAAAAAAGGAGTCTTATGTCTCGTGACCGAGGACCTCGGTCAAAAAAAAACGCCGTCTGGGGGCTTACGACTCCTAGTAAAGACCTAGATCCGGGAAGTGATCTTAAAACAATGCGTTCTGGGAAAAGAGCGCAGATCGTATTCGTCTAGAAGAAAACAGAAATTGCGTTTTCATTTATGGTATGACAGAGCACAATTACTTGATATGTGCATTATCGCTGGCAAAAGCCAAAGGGTCAACAGGTAGTTTTACTATAAATTACTTGGATGGGTTGGCTAACAGCCTTTACGAGTGGGTATGGCTTCGGACCATTCTGGAGGCAAGGCAAGAGTTAACCATAGAAATATTTAGTTAATGTAGTAGAGGGGAATACCAAGTATCGTTGGTAAAACCCAGAGATATTAGTTACTAACGCAGGAAAACAAAGATCGAAAAGCTCTGATTCAAATTATATGCTTTATCCCCCCGAGGAATTGCCAAAAAACATTTTTTGCTTTTGACTCATTCAATATAAAGGAGGGTGTAGTAAATCAATAATAGGATAGTAAATGGATCGATTTGAAAATAAATGAGTGGTTGTCGTTAGAATATTATCCCGTCAGCCTGAACTAACGAAACTAACAAAAGACAGTTCAGAGAATTTTTTCTCTTTCGCCGAAATAAAATATAATAGATCTAAGGGCCTTTGCCGCATTTTTCTCATTCACGACACAAATGGATCAAGCAGTAAGTTTTGCTCTTTTCTTTTTCCATTATTGTATTTTTCCGTAACACAGTAAGTAATTAGGAATAGAGAATTTCTATCAAAAAAGGGCAGGTCCCTCTTGTTGGGGGGATCAATGTTATTGATTTGATATAATGGTGTTCAGTACGTTGGGTGAATAAGAGAAACGGAAAGAGAGGGATTCGAAACCCTCGGGTAACAAAGCTACATAGCAGTTACCAATGCTATCGCCTGAACCACTCGGGCATCTTTCCGACATAATATTCTTATTACCAGACACCGAGGGAATAGCGAGTCATTCATCTTATCCAGTAAGGACGGATGATGAAGGTTTCCATGGACTCTTCCTTCAATAAATTTCTATTTCTCAACAACAACTTCTATCATCAGCTACCCCCATAGATCTAGTACAAATGTATGAATCGTCCCAGATGTTTTATTCAATTGTAGGCATGGCGTATCCAGTTATGCCAAACAAAAACAAAAGGAAATGCTTACCTACTTACTATATTTTTTTAATGCTTATTTCATTCTTTGTCCTCTTTGGATATAACCCAATCCAACTTCTCGAGTTATCAGAATACACAATAAAAATAAAGTCTTGTTATCAAACTTAGATTGAAATAGTAATAGTTCAGGGCATTGGTTATACTACGAAAAATTGGATGAATCCTCCAATATTCCTATCTCTCCTTGTCAATCAAAACAAAAAGGGACATTTGAAAAAACGGTACACATTTTTTTTAGAATTAGTCTGTTTTATGTTATTTCGTACTGGACAATTCCTTTAGTTTGCGAGTCATTTACCATCGGGGTAATGAAAAGAAATGATAGAATGAGAATGGCGTGGTAATGATGCCTAGATCTCGGAATAAATGCAAATTTTATTGATAAGACCTCTTTCCAATGTAGCACATTATACGATAATTCCGAAAACTTAGGAGAAAAAAAGCATTTACCTTATTCAGAGACTGGTGCGATTTGATTCTTTTTCTTGTTTTTTTTTTTAGTTAGTCGTTCCTCAGTATTACGAGAAGAAAAGGGACGTTCGGGATGAAAGAACCAACAATTTTTGAAAGAAACTCCGCTGTGACGGTGACGTTTGGAGTAGAACATCCTTCTGTCGTGTATCTCGATGATGCAAGCCTCAGATGCTTCAATTGTCGATTGTAGTATTGAGGAAAAGGTGAACCTATAGGTTCCGATGCGGGGGCAATCCTACCACTTAGTAACAATAGGCGGAATGGGGGAAGGAAGAAGCCATAACCTAAGGACTCAAAACACAAAAACTTTGTTTAAATTACCCTTTTCCTTAGACGGTATCGGGGGCTGGCTAACAAGAATGGTTGGGACAACAAAAATCACATATCGTTCGTACTTTGGGTACCCGTAACCACAAAGATCGTTGAAGTGAGATTCCGAGAAAATAGGGGGCGTTTGAGACAAAGAACTTGCTGGAGTTACCATTTCCATCTAGCACTAAACATGGTGTTTAAAGAAAAAAAACTCCGCGGGAAGGCTGGCTAGAAATTTCTTGTAAAAAATACCAATCTGTCAGGTCATAATGAGAATAGTGAATGAAATTTTATTCCCATGATTATTTCCTTTAGTACTATGGACCAGAAGGGAGGAGCCGTAGAAATGAAATCTCCGTACGGTCTGGAACGGAGATCTTTGACTAGAAGGAACGACCGTAACGGATGTGGATCAATCCGAAGGAAATTATGCGGGAAGCTTTACAGAATTATATGAAGCATACGCGACCAGACAATTGATCGCTATGATTCGAAGTTATATAATCTATCATAGGACTTATACAAACAAGCAAAGGAGAGCATACAAAGGATTTGAATATTATTTCGGGCACTAGAACGAAACCCATTCTTACCCACAAGCTTGTAATAATTGGCGTGATCGTCATTACGTGAGACTATCTCCACCTATAGATAGAAAGAAGGACAAAAAAGATCCCAATAGCGAGTTAAAGACTAGAAAAATAGGCTTTTACATATGCATCGTCTAAAGCAACGATTTTATCAGCTGTAGCAAATAAAGAGACTCACGAGACAAAATAGGAAGAAATAGATACAGCCTAGATACTATACTCTATGGATAACGGATTGAATGATAGAGAAAGCACCGTAAAGACAATTAACCACACTATGGGTCGATAGAGTTAAGAACTGCTTTGGCTACGTTGCCATATACGGGATAAAGTTAGAATCAACTTATGTAATAGAGTCGATACACTAAAGTATGAGCAGCGGTGTAGCATTAGATCCCAAAGATAGTAGTTCTTTTCTTACTTATGGAGGAAAGTCTTTTTCAAAGGATTCTATATATAATAAATGTCATATATGAAAACCGAGATAGTTACTTTCAGAAATTACACTATATAAACACTATCTATCAGGATATAGGGGATCTATGCTCTTCTTCTGAAGGTGGGAGAAAAGACAAAAACTTGTTATTGAGCAAAAAAATAGAGTTTAAACTTATGTAATTAACTTCTTCTGGCTAACCCAACAAAAATGGGAAAAAAGGGATACATTTATGACAAATCTAATTCAGTTAGCATAGGGTAGATTAGAGGGGCGCAAGTAAAAAAAAGAATCGATTGCGAGCCGTATGAGGTAGCAACTCTCAAGTACGGTTCAGGGAAGGAACCACCTATCCGACCGGAGAACAGGGCCATTTACAGGGTGAGTCTGAAATTGCGGAGGCTGGTTCGAATCAAGCTGCTGAGTATTGGAAACAAGCTTATCGCGCTTAGTCAAGGGTAATTATATTGAAGACATAATTGGTTGAAGATCACGAGGCGTTTCGACTAAACCACTCTCTTTTTAAGTCATTTTTAAAATTAGTTGTTGGATCCATAATCAAATAAATAGATCGTTCCCATGAAAAGATCCAATCAAGAATTTATTAATCCCTCCTTTAAATCATTGTAGGTATCTCGTAGGGATAATGATCCGAAGACAATATAGAAATAAAACTAATAAAGCTAATAAAAGGTACTTCGAATGACTAATCAGATAAGATATAGGAATGGATCTTATATGCTAATGAATGGTTTGTGATTTATTAGAGGTAAAGTAATAAGTATTCCATGGAAGTAGATTCATATGGGTATTTAGACATTCAGATAATAAGTACAATAGTTGGCACAAAAAATAGTTTTTTCGTCATGCTGGGAAAGGGACTTTCCAAGAGCGAAAGGGGTCGTTGGGCACCTAATCGTTTGTCATAATAGATCGAACACTTGCCTCGGATTGACTTCAATATCATAATGCGCAGTGAAAACTAATAATTGCTCTAGTGAATAACTAAATAAAATAGATGGATGGGAGATAGGAAAGAAAGGGACTAAGCATAACATTAAATAAAATAGTATCTTTCAGAGGGTCACTAAAAAACTGTGCGGGTTTTTGTATTGTTGTCCGGAAAGAGGAGGACTTAATGATTATTCGTTCGCGGAACCAGAAGTGAAAATGTTGAGATAGGATCCATAAAAACGTCTTTCGAGGAATGGGCCAGACCCGGCCTTCTCAAGAACAATAGCTAAGGGCCCTGATACTACCACTGGACTGGCACCACTTGCTGATGCTCAAGTAGTTGATAGTCATACCCAGTGATTGGAGGAGCATACTCTCGAAAAGTAGTTAGTGCTCATTTTGGTCAACTCCCGTATCTTTCTGGGATGAGTGGCATTGTACTTTAAACCCTTACCTTAATAATTAAAAACCTCCATGGCGCCCGTTTTTCCAATTATGAAGCATGGCTAAGTGATCCTACTCACATGGCAACCAGTGCCCCGGTAGTTGGGCCATAGTAGGTCAAGAAATATTGCATGGTGATGTGGGTGGAGGTTACGAGGAATACAATAACCTCCGGATTTTTCAGATTTGGCGAGCATCTGGAATACTAGTGACTTACAACTCTATGTACCGCCATTGGCGCATTGGTCGTTGTCATGTTAATGTTTTGATGGTTGGTTCAATTATCACAAAGCCGCCCCAAATTGGCTTTGGTTCCAAGATGAGAATCTATGTTAAATCACCACTTAGCGGGGTGACTAGGATTGGGTTCTTCTGGGGCGGGACACAAATCCTGTATCTTTACCGATAACCGAATTTCTTCGACGCTGGAGTTGATCCTAAAGAGATACCATTCTCATGAATGTATCTTGAATCGGGACCTTGTTGGCTCAACTTTATCCCAGTTTTGCCGAGTGGAGAACCCCTTTTCCCTTGAATTGGTCAAAATACGCGGAATTCTTACTTTTTCGTGGGGAGGTGGACCAATAACAGGTGGGTTCTATGGCGGACCGATATTGCAACCTCATTTAGCTATTGCAATTCTTTTCTGAATCGCTGGCATATGTATAGACCAACTGGGGCATGGTCATGGCATTAAAGACATTTTAGAGGCTCATAAAGGTCCATTACAGGCCGGGCCATAAAGGACTCTATGAAATCCTACAAAGTCAGTTGCTAGCCTCAATTATCTCTTAACGGGGCTATTTAGGGCTTTAAACATTATTGTAGCTCACCATATGTATCATGCCTCCATATCCATACCTAGCTATGACTATGGTACACAACTTTCGGTGTTCACACATCACATGTGGATCGGTGGGTTTTCATAGTTGGTGTCGGCACATGCAAGCAATTTTTATGGAAGAGATTTACGATCCAACTAATCGATACAACGTATAATTAGATCGTGTCCTAGACACCGCGAGGCAAATATCACATCTTAAACTGAGGCATGATATTTCTGGGGTTTCACCGTTTGGCTTGTATATCTACTGATACCATGAGCGCTTTAGGGCAGTCCACAAGATATGTTCAGATACCGCTATACAATTCAACCCATCTTTGTCAAGGGGTACAAAACACCCATGCTTTAGCACCCGGCTAACAGCTCCTGGTGCACAGCAAGTACCAGCTTAACTTGGGTGAGGTGGTGAGTTGGTAGCAGCGGCGGCAAGTCGCTTGTTACCTATCCATTAGGAACCGCAGCTTCTTAGTCCATCATATTCATGCATGTACGATCCCGGGACTGTATCTATACTGAAAGGTGTTCTATTTGCTCGCAGTTCCCGTTTGATAGGATAAAGCAATCTTGGTTTTCGTTTTCCTTGGGAGGACGGAAAGGAGGGGGACATGTCAAGGATTGCCTGGGATCATGTCTTCTTAGGTATATTCTGGATGTACAATGCGATTTCATAGTTATTGTCCATTTTCAGTGGAAAATGCCAGTCGGAGGTTTGGGGTACGATAAGTGATCAAGGGGTAGTAACTCATATTACAGGAGGAAACTTGCGCAGAGTTCATTACTCGAATGGGTGGCTCGAGATTTATTATGGGCCCAGGATCTCAGGTAATTCAGTCTATGGTTCTTATTATCTGCATATGGTCTCTTTCTAGGTGCTCAGTTGTCTGGGCCTTTCAGTTTAATGTTTCTCTTCAGTGGCCGTGGTTATGGCAAGAATCATGAAATTCCATCGTTTGGGATTATAACAATTAACGTTGCTCCTGCTACTCAGCCAGAGCCTTGAGCATTGTACAAGGAAGTGCTGTAGGAGTAACCCATACCTTTGGGTGGAATTGCACAACAGGGCATTCCTTCTTAGCAAGACTTATTGCAGTAGGAAATGGCTAGGAGGATTTGAAAGGCATTATGGCATAAGATTTCCGAGGTTAGCCAAGCTTAGCTCAGGACCCACTACTCGTCGTATTTTGTTTTGGTAGTGCTACCGCACATGACTCGAGAGTCATGAGGATATTACTGAGCGAACTTCTTTTCAGAACTTGTGTTCTCAATTGGGCAATTCGCAAAATCTTCTGTGACGTCCGGAAATCTCGTTCCTGTAGCTTGGCAAGGAAATTTTGAGCTGGTACAAGACCCTTTACATGTAAGACCTATTGCTCAGGCAATTTGGGATCCTCATTTTGTCAACAGCTGTACGAAGCTTACTCGAGGAGGTGATCCCGGTCAGGAATTACGCTTATTCCGGTGTTATCAGTGTGGTCTACAATCGATTACGCACAATGAAGATCTTATCTGGGCTATTTTTCTATTATTTCTTTCTTTTTTTGTTTGTTTTTTAGCTATATCCTTAATAGCGGGTGGGTTACCACTTAAACCAAAATGGAAACCAAGCGTTTCGTGGTTCAAAATGCCGATCTCGTCTAAATCATCATTGTCAGGGACTTTCGGAGTGAGTTCTTGCTTGAGACAGGACTTTAGTTCATGTCGCATTCCAGGATCCAGGGGACAGTACGTCAGATGGAATAATTTTTTGATGTATGACCCTATCCTCAAGGGGTGGGACCAATTTTTAAGGGTCAGTGGAATCTTTATGCCCAAAAACCCTGATTCGAGTGAGCCCTTATTGGGTACTTCCCAAGGAACAGAACTGCCATTCTAACCCTTTCCGGTGGATTCATTCACAAAACGCAAAGTTTATGGGCTGACGATATTGCCAGCATCATTTAGCTATTGCCATTTATTTTCTGATCGCTGGTCAATGTATAGAACTAACTCGGGATTGGGCACAGTATAACGATCTTTTAGGAAACAAATATTCCTCCAGGGGCGATTAGGGCGTGGGCATAAGGGTCTTTATGAACAATCAATAATTCGCTTCCCCTTCATTCAATTAGGGTACTTGCTCGAGCTCTTAGGGGTTATTACTTCCTTAGTAAGCTCAAACACATGTACTCTTTACATGCTTATGCATTCATAGCCACAAGGACTACTACTCAAGCTGCGTTAGATACTAATCCACCCATACATCGCGGGTTTATCATGACAGGAGCTTGCTCAGGCGCTATATTCTTTCAGAGAGATTACAATCCAGAACAGAATGAGGTAATGTATTGGCAAGGAAGTTAGACACAAAGAAGCTCGCAATCTCATTTAAGTTGGGCCAGCCGTTTCTTGGGTTCCATACTTGGGCCTTATGTCATACGATTGTTATGCTCGCTTTTGGTACTCCGGAAAAACAAATCTGCGAACCTTTTGCCCAATGGATACAATCCGCTCATGGTAAGAATTACATATGGGTTGCGATGTACTTTATCTTCAACGAATGGCCCAGCATTCAATGCAGGTCGAAGCATCTGGTTACCGGGCTGGTTGAAGCTGTTAATGAAGATAGTTAATTCAATCTTCTAAAAAATAGGTCCTGGGACTTCTTGGTTCCATCATGCTATTGCTCTAGGTTTGAATACAACTACATTGATTTTAGTAAAAGGTGCTTTGTGAAGTGTCCAAGTTAATGCCAGATAAAAAGGATTCGGTAAGTTTTCCTGGCGACGCCCAGGACAGCGGCTTTTGGACTTGTGATATTTGCTTGGGACGCATTTTTATTTGGGCAGTTTTCTGGATGTTAAAATCCATTGGGTGGGTTACGTTTATTGGCATTGGAAACACATCAACTTTCGGCAGGGTACGTTTCACACAATTTAATGAATCTTCCAATATTTAAGGGATGGTTAAAGAGATTATCTATGGTTAAAACTCTTCCAACTATCAATGGATATAATCCTTTTGGTAGAATAGTTTATCCGTATGGGCGTGGATGGTTCTATTTGACATCCTTGTTTGGCTACTGGATTTATGTTTTTTACTTTCTTGGCGCGGATATTGGCAGGAATTGATTGAACTTAGCATGGTCATGAACGCAACCTTTGGCTAATTTGATCGGATGGAGAGAAAGCCAGTGGTCTTTCCATTGTGGCAAGCAAGATTGGTGGATTAGCCAATTTCGAGGTTATATATCACTTATGCAGCTTTCTTGATGCCTCTACATCAGGAAAATTTGGGGAATTTTAATTGAGTTTATTATTATTTTTTTTTATGTACTGTATCAGCACAATCTCATTTTGTTCGATGGAGATGGATGATCGAGCTTCTTCTATTTTTACATCTAGGATCCGAACTGTATCATTGATAATAAATAGGACTGAACATATATATGGCAATGAAAAGTTTGATTCAGAGTGAGAGAAGCGACAGAAATTGGACAGGAAATAACTCATTTGATTCGATCTGCTCCCTCAAAAACAAAATAAGGCAAAGTTTCCATCATTGAGTGAAACATGTGAAATTCATGGAACTTTGCAATCCCCACCACGTAATAGGGGCCCCCTATACGTCTCCTCGACGTTGTTTTTTGGACTGTAAGGACCTAGAGCTAACTATCGGACTTTGGGCTATCCGGACCATACTTCGAGAAATGTTTTCATGCATGTTGTTCCCGCGGCGCATAAATCATCAAGCTGGGAAAGAGAAAAATATCCTTTTCGTATTTGTATCGAAGCCTACGATCTATTATCATAAACCTAAGGGAGCCCTCTTTACCATTCTGTTATAATAGAGACTCTTCCCTATTGGTAACGGATATTGTAGAGGGGCGTATCCAATCTTTCTTCTCCTAATTTCCCGGTTCTTTCAGCGCGGAGTAGAGCCATTTTGGTAGCTTCGCAAGGCTCATAACCTTGAGGTGTCACGGTTTCAATCCCTGTCTCCGGCGCAACATTTTTTTTGTAAAAAAAAAAAAATAATATCTTTTTAGTAGTTTACATTAGTATTTCGATTTCATTTTTGCTTTATCTCTTATCTTATCATACTACATTACTTTCACCGGGCGGATAGCGGGATCGAACCCACATCTTCTCCTGGCAAAGAAATTTTAACATCGACCATATCCGCATTTTCTGCGTCTATACGCACGCCTATGTCCACACATATATACTTATATCATATTCATATATGCGTCTGGATCATATGGACAGGGCCAATATTCCAGATCCAAGAATGAATATCATTTTTTTTGGAACCAATTGAATCTTGATGGTCTCCCATCCGAATTATCACATTTATTAGAAGTATAAGGTAAAAGGAATGGATTTTGGATCGGGCAATAAAAATAGTTCAAGAGATGAGAGAATTAAGATAGCAACCAAAAGCCTAATCCAATACCATAATGGATGTCCGGAAAATACAATATTTTATTACTTGACCACCTCAGAAACCCAATACAACGGGACCTAATCAGTAGACTGATGAAGTCGCATTAATGCAAAAACAGCTCATTGGAAAGCAATAGTCATGTTTGTAATCTCCAAGCTACCAACAAATTACCTATAAAAACCATTTGATCCTCGCTTTTAGGTCAAATTGTAATAAAATGACATCCTTTAAGGATTTGACCATGAATCATTGATTCTTTTGAATTATTACCTAACCGCTTTATTTTATTCGGACATGGAGTCGAGGGGAGTTTAGTTTTACTTCACAAGCAGAAATAACTTTCTGTCATGCATATATCTATGTTACATCTACAGATACGCTACATCGAAATATGGATTTGACATCTGCATGTTGTCTAACAGAGTTAGTGTATCATCCATATAGTCATAAAATTCATATTGTAGAATACAATAGAATTGTCTCGGGGAGAGATGTGAGTGATAGCTCCGGTCTTGAACGCGGTATAGGCTAAACAAAGACGATCGAGGGTCCGAATCCTCTCTCTCCTTTTGTTTGCCTTGTTTGAATAAATTTGTTTCTTTATTCATTTGGCCTTTATCTTTCATAAAAAGTAATGGCCCGCTAGGTAGAAGCCGAGCCAGAACAGGAAAAAATAGAAAGATATAAAAAGAAAAAGAAAAAATCTCAACTAAGAGGGGTCATGGAAGAACAGTTTCCAAAGCACGATCGATCCTTTTTTTTTTTTCAAAAAGCCCCCCCCCCTGCTGCAGCTGCACGGCCTCCGCATGCCACAAAGGCCCCACAAAAGAGAATCCTTGAACACAAGGGGAGGTCGCCGAACCAACTTCTAGGATAGACAAATTGACTGGCATTGATTCTCGGTAGCTAACGCCCCAGAATTTAAAGAACCTAAAGTAGCATGAGTCATAATTTCTGCCGAACGTCGTTCTTGCCAAGTTGTATGTCTTTTTCAGCCTACTCACGTCCAAACCAGTGGACCCCTTAGAGGTTCTAACCAGGGAGCACGAAATCCCAAAAACGATAGTTTCCTCCTCCAAAAAATAATCTCTCCAGTCGGAACGCATTAGATATTACCTAAACCAGTAGTCCTTGACGGATCCCACGTTAGCTCAAGACGTTGGTCTCTGACTAGAAAGGGTAAATGCTTGAGCTTGATACGCTTCTGGCCCCGGTAGGTCCGTAAAACTCACTAGGATAAGCGGTATTATTAAGACCATACAAACACAGCGATAAACCCCAGACAGATACGCACCTAAACTATAAGACAAGAAGCCTCTCCAACCATACACATTCACGGCGAGCCATGCAAAAGGTTTGGTTAAGATATGCCAAATTCCACCAAGTTTAGACAAATGCCCTAACCATACTGTCCCCCAATTATATCTCTAATCTAACGTCCACACTAACAATCCATCCTCTCTCCCCAAAAGGAGATTTTAGTTAACTAACCAATATGACACTTGCTAAGGTCAAGTTGGTAATTTCTTACTCTCCCCCCCCATGGGCCCTAGGTATCATTATCCCCCAAAATACCGAGCCTTGAGCACTAGACGAAAGCACCTAGACCTAACAAAATAAGTAATACCCAAAATGGTGTCATTATTTTCTAATCTTCCATAATAACCGAGAATGGAAAAGATTCTCCAAGTCCCCCCGGTCCAAGAAGCGCATGATAATACCACCAAAGCCTAAGACTGCAGAGGAATACGTGATGTACTGCCATCTACAAAGTATGGAAAGTGTCCTAACCCTCCCCCCGACCTCCCCCCAACCTAGATAGCTAGTTGCGGAATTAAAAATCAATCCTTGTTCATACATTGGTTTCTATGGTACGAATGAGCCCTTCAAATAGTTTCATTGCCCCGGCCCCGAATACTATGAATCCGGCTGAGCTCGTTGCTCCAGTAGTTTACCGGACAAATTATAGTCTGGCATTCCGGCCCACCAAGCGAAAACCGGTGGTTTTCATTGTTTCACGACATCTAAAGCTAAAGTTCCATTAAAGAGCGTGTCCCGGTAGAACCGCCTCAGGGAATATAAGGTTTTCATGGGCTGATCCTGAGCCGCCATCCAAGCACGAATACCTTCGTTTAAGAGAATATTTTATTTGGTGTAGAAGCTCAATTCAGACTTCCGCTTCAACGGATTCTTGTGAAACGAAAGTCATAGTCACTTGATTTCAGAGCCATACCGACTACCCATAGCACTCATCATAACCATTTCGGGTACAAATGCATAAAGAAATGTAACCAACGTTATTGGAAAAAGCAACCCCAAAGATTTGGACAAAAACGGTTAGCAGTGGACCATTGAATAAGTCCTCTCGGCTTGAGGTTGGGTTAAAAGCACGAAATGTATTTTGCCCGTCACCATCTTCGAATAAAGTATTTTTCTTACGGTAGCACATGAATAGCGCAACAGAGCACGCCTAATACTCCGGCAACCTCCATCATAGAATGTTTCAACGCAATTATTAAACCCTTGGAAAAGATGACGTGAATCGAATATGGCCTGCTAATACTCTAAAACTAGGTGCAAAGAACCAGCCAATTGACCCAGTGGATAAATCAAGAATACTGAAACAAAAACAGCATTGAGCAAGATGCTATTGCCATTACATACAGGACATCCTTGGTATCTCAAGTCTAAGGAACAGATACACCATTGGGTCTAAGAATCGCTGTCTACAATAAGGGCATCATCAACATTCCAACTCCGTAAGCGGATTAATCCGTGACTTAGTCTCCAAGAGCACCTGTATGTATACCTAGTGTCCCCACCGGTAGCGATAAGACCAACTACATCCCATAATATGGATGGGTATAGAGAACACACCAGTCTG
>PYDT01001846.1:0-14988 GCA_004837865.1 Musa balbisiana
CCGGCCGCAGGCCCCACCGGCCTACACAATCGGCGAGGTCCAGCTTCTCCCTAGCTTCGGCGCAAACTCCAGCAACAAGCCAGTTCCCATGTCCCACATGCGGGGCCCCCCCCCTTCGTTAGCATGGTTTTCCCAGCCACCCCTCCAAGCCTCGGCCACCTTCCCCACGCTACCAAACCCTTGACCAATGCATGAAACAGTGAGAAGTGCGGTACGAGTCCCTGTCCCCACAATAACCCTCAATACCCATGACCCTGATCATATAATCCTCGCTATCACAATCCAGGTAATCGTGTGTACGGAGCAAGATTTTGCAATCTCCATTATCAGGCATATCCTCGATCCCTGACATGCATCAAGCAGAGCCTTCCTTCACGACAGAACCCAACGCTCACCGTGTTGTAAGGGATGATATCCGGGGTTGCATCCCGTACCTTCATGCGGCACAGCATCTTGTAGGCCTCTTGGAGCCGCGTCTTACGCAGAGCTGTGCAGGAGGGGTGGTGTAGTGAGTGCGTCAGGGACCTAGCCTTTGTAGCATATCATCCGAGCAGGTCGTAGCGGTGGCCGACCCTGGCTCGTCCGCAGACGCTTGCCTTAGATCCTGTAGAATTGACGTCGGGGCGAGGCCGACGGTGAGAGGCGGTTGAAGAGGGAGTAACGCTACGGCAACGTTGCCAGAGCGGCGAAGGCTTGGCGGAGAAGTTTGGGCGCGACGGGATCGTGAAGCCAAAGGAGGCGGAAGACTTGAGGAGGGCGAGGGCGAGCCGGAGGGAGGAGGGGTGGTCGGCGAGTTGCGGAGAGAAGGCGACGGAAAAGCTTTGGGCTGGGAGGGGAGGAGCTGGAGGGTGAGGATAGGATTCGTCGGAAGGCAGAAAGGGCGAGGTCGGGGGGCGAACGGTGGGATGGAGAATGCGAGGGAACGGAGGAGATAGTGGGGGGAGGGGAGTGAGGCATCGGAGGATGGCTGATGGCGGCGGATATGTGACCGCGCGGGCGAGCTTGAGATTACGGAGTGGAGGGAGGAGGGATTGAAGGGGGAAGGTCAGGTCGGAGTGAGGAGCCACCTCGACGATCTCCCTTGGCTGAGGAGGGAGTCCGCCTGATCGGCGATCATCTTGTGGATGCGTGCCGAGAGCCGATCGCCGGTCGCGACGGTTTTGGACATGTGGTCGCGGCGAACGGGAATGAGGCGAGAGAGACGGGGAGTGGTAATACCCTTGCGAGCGCGCGACATCTGTGGGGGGGGGTGGGGGGGGGGAGCCAGTCGTCTCGCAGCTCGCGTTGCCAACCGGATAATGAACAAAAGTCATCCTTAGGGTCCTCCTGTGATCCATTTACAGCCCAATCGATCCAAACAACAACGACAGAAACATGGGCCCATGAGATGCAGTCGAGATGTGCGCACAGAATGACCGAGACACGCGACGGCGGTTCTCCATCAGTTACAAATAAATACATGTTGTGTTTTCATGTTGGTTTCTAAGGATCTATTAAACAACGCATCTGCTGCTAGTATGGTAATAATATTTAATCATATGAGCCACAAAGGTAACAATAAAGGTTTTGAGTGTTCGATGAGACCGAGGAAGAGGGACAGCTTTCCGGCAAGGACGTAGCACTAGTCTCACGGGGCCTTGGCTGGTTATGCTTGGCTGTACTCCTCTTCTTCTCTGAACTCCACCGACTTCATTCTTCATCTTCCCGTCTCTTTCATTCTCTGGAGGACTGCTTCATCGATGCCTCTGCTGCTCCCCATCGGCCAACACGGGGGCAGCACGAACGTACTGTACAGTTCCCTCTCACAATATAGCATTTTGGGGTGGGATCAAATAGATCCATATATCATACCTTAAAACTGATAAACTTTCATGGGCGACAAGAAGCTCGGAGAAGTTGGGTAGAAACTAACAGAGGACTGATTGTTCATTGATCGTGAGGGTCGGCTGGTCGCCATGACATTGCCTTTTAAGGTCATGACAGCCATGGAATCTTTGAGCCTCGGGTTTCTTTACAGGTAGAGAGGACAGTCCTCCAGCCATCTCCCCGGCCAAGCATCTTCTTGATTGCCCAAGAGCGGCAGTCGATCGCCATTGGAGCCCTCTGAAGGACTAAGTCAGATCATGTTCTCTGTCATCATCATCAGCACATCGTACCATGTATTCATTATAACATTGTCCCTTCACATTCTCCGTGAGGCAAGGGGGGACGTGCTCCTTAGTTCTTGCTAGCGTTGCTGATACGGAATCACAAAGCTGAAGACGCTGCCACCTTGCCCGGAATCCGCCAATTGTGGGAAGGTCTCCGAAGCTGCTGCAGTGCAGGGCTTCGGTTTCCGTTGCTCCGCACCTGTGAGCGCTAGATGCCTATTGATACCTGCTCGATGGTGGTTTTCCTCTCGTGAAGAAGGCGTTGGTGGCGCTCGCCTTGCAGTGCATTGAGAGCAACCCCCGAGCACCGGCCACGACGAGGAGCGTTGGAGCTGCTCTAAGGTGGTGATGTGAAGGCGATGGGGAAGACTAGGAGGTAGGGAAGAGTGGAATCCCTCTACAATGACATGGAAACCTTTATCCCCTGTATATCCATAACAAATATGTCATGCATTGCAGATATTTGGGTACTGAACCTTAATTGAGGGAAACCTTAATCACTTTCATTGTAAGTTTCCTGCCTGGCACTCCTACTCTCTCTCATCTCTTATATAAATTTAAAGGCTTTCAAATCCTTAGTAGTGAGATGACTTACCAACTCTGAAGCTTTTCTTGTTCCCTTACGTAATGATATTTGTTTCATGTGCTCAGTGATTTAAGATGTATATAATGGCTAATTCCGGAGAATATGAAAGCCAACTCATCTTCAAATAGTGAGTGAGAAATGGCCAAAAACCTCACCCACATCACACAAAGATAGCTTAAATCTCTTCTCCCTCATACAATCCCATACTGCTTTGTCAACATGGCTTTTCCACCGCACTAGGCGCTATCTAAAGAGGAATATGGTTAATGTAAGTAAATTGTGGAACACGTGGTTCCAACCCCCCTATATTTTCACTTGATGAGAAGAACATAATGCGTTACTAGATGTTGTGGACCAATGCAGCCTGCAAGAGGTAGAGAAGGAAAGAATACTGGTAAACTTGGCCACAAGGAGGAAAAGCACTATGTTTTTTCTAATCCTGTCAACAGTGCAGGTCCTCTTGGATGCTTCCATTCTCCCCTGTGTCTTTTTCAGATATAGGTGCGGTTAAAAGCCAATCGACGAACGAGCCTAACCCAAAGTACGTTAGACCTAAACCCTAACCTCTCCAACCTTGAGATCTTTTAGGTCTAAGAGTGGGTTTTCCACGGTCTCAAGTTATTCCAGCATCTCGGCCAACACCAAGGAGGAATCTCTGGTCATCACTTTTGCGTGGGGAGGAGTCACAATTGCGGCCACTTGTCCGCCACCTTCAAGCTTCGATGTCACCTTCCTCTTGTTTTTTAGGGCATCCTATGTTCCCTCCTCCTGTTTTGTCGCCTCACTGCGTCTCTCATGCACAATTCCTGCTTCCACCCCATAAAGTATTGTCTGAGGCCTAATGACATCCAAGTCTGCATCAGAAGCAACATAAAAGCTAAGGAAGAAAGCAATCCGGATGGGAATCATGGGAGGACTTTTTTAGGTTTTCTTTTATGTATCTTTAGTCTTTGCTCGTATATCCATCCTTAACTTATGAAGTCCATTGTGCATTAGAGGAAGGACTCATGCACGCATACCAACCACTTACAAGTGCAACCGTGGAGTATCTCACTGTACATACCGTAGTTATAGAATCTTTGTTGACATCATGAGAGTTTTCATTTTCATGCTCGTCGAATGAGACAAGCACGATCTAGTGGTGCCCAAGAAGATTGATGCAACGAGAGACTAATTTTTATACAAGAGAGAGAGAGCGAGCAAGATATACACCTAGGATGGTGGGGGAGCCCCGTGCTATCAGTTGCTGTGCATCCATCCTCCTGCTAAGGCTATCTCGTAGGATGAGTCGGAAATGATTGGGCCAGCTGGACTCTGTTTTGAGGCACTGTTCGATTCTATGTTAAATCATAAGTAGGATTACACCTTTTCTTTTAGTCCAGACTGCTTCACACTAACCATAAAGAAAAACGGTGCCCCTAAGGTTGGACTATTAGTCAACGAGCATGAGTTTTACTGTGACGTGGCGAATGTGATCTGCAGCACCCCGTTGTTATCATCCAATGGGTGTGTCATCATTGAAGTGAGGAGTAGGCGACAGCACTTCGACTCTATCCTACGTTACAGCGGTCCGGATGCATCGTGCGGTGTGCCAACTGCAAAGTGCCATGATAAGATCATTACCTCAAAAGAGACATGTTGCCCGGGTTTTGATGGTCTACGCGACGTCGAGATTGATGGATCACGTTGTTTCGGGTCCAGAAGATCCGATCCAATTGCCATCTGAGTTGCTTAATATTCGCTGTTCGGATGTTGGTGGTGCAGCAGCGCAGACCAATTGGCTTCACATGCTCCGCGGGTGACGTTTAATTAATGTCGGGACAGTGTGAGAAGCGGCTTGACATGCCGCGGTTTTCAAAGCCGCCGCGCTGCTGCTGCTGCTCCCTTATTTGCAGCGGTTCTTGTTGTGATCATGATCCCAATTTAGGGTTCAGTAAATATGGGGATTTGGGTCGCTCAAACCCCGTCTTTCTTCTCCGTTCTCCCCTCACAAATCTTTATGCGAAAAGACGATGAAGACCACAGAGAGAGGATAGACAAGACGGGAAGGGATCACCCGGGTAAACGCCACGCTCTAGATATTGATAGAGAGAGAGAGTGATAGACGATAGAAGTGAAGGAACACAATTATTGGGAATCCAACGCTGAATGTACAGTGACTACGCTTGGGTTTAAACACTGTTTGGGTAGAGAGAGAGGAGAGAGAAAGAGAGTGTGTCCGTGTATACTCTCCTGGCCAGAAATCGATGATGGGAATTTGGAATCCTCTAGATTGGTACTTAATTATTTAAAGGAAAAAATACGATGAGAGTCCGGTAAATTCTGCCAAAAAAAAATTGATAAATATTTTCTATAGTATCTATCGTCCCCTTTTCACACCACCCCCTCTTAGTGCCATCTCCGACGTTCTTTTTTCTCCCTTTTTCTTTTTGTATAGTAAACAACGTACTAATATGTATATACTTTTAACATTATTATGGGAAGTATCAGTCCATGCCTCATTTCCTTTTATAAGTCAGACGGTTGATAAGAGCTAACAGGTATTTTGAAAACACAAGTTCGACATTTAAATGAGATTTTTGACAAAAATAGGTTCACAAAAATAAAGAATAGTGTCATCTTTTCATAGATATAGGGATGCTTTTATTAAAATTTTTTGACAGTTACATGACTACAAGAATTTATAAGATATAATTTTTTTTATAATTCACTATGATCGTTATAGACTTTTTTTTTTATTTGATTTGAATGGTTTAAAACATGAATTGAATAATTAATTATATAATATTCTATCATATTAAGATGTGTTAAGCTATCACAATCTTGGTCTTTTATCAGACTCATACTTGAATCTATACCTAAAGTTGGTACCTAGCTAGAATACCCAACTTAGATTTTTGAGAAGTTTTTTACTTGACTTCTTGAGATGGTTTTAAATGAGATAAATTCAACTTCGATACATGATACTACATATTTATATCGAAAAGCATCCCGATGATCTAAATATTTGAATGGACGTAAAGTCTTAATTAGTCAGAAATTTTTTGTCTTCCTAATATCTAATGACATGAGGTTTAGGGAAATATTTTTTGAGTCAAATCAGTATAGGGAATACATGTAATTTCAATATTGATTGATGATACTCCCCATATCCCATATTTAAATGCATGATTCTGTATATAGCTTCCAACTCGAAGAGGTATGGAGTATAGAATTACACTGTAATTCCTATGAACCTCATGAATTTCTAATTCTACTTAAAAAGAAAAACTAAATCAAGGTGAATTCATTGCTTTTTTTCCTATCAACCATCCTAACTACTTTCTCCTCCTTGCTGTGCAAGATGTATGGGTGTCTTCTCTTGAACCAGTTCATTGTGCATTTGCAGATGTAAGCTTCTCTTTTAAAGAGGAGAAGGGGGAGGAGACAAGCCATCTTCTTCAATTTGATATGAAAAGTTTGGATGCTTCCTTGTAAAGCGGAATAAAAAAGCTTGTGCTTGTGGCTAAGAGAAAGAACTACCTACCAAGCTTTTTCCATGATTGGCTTTTGACGTGTTGTGTCTCGCAATTAAATTCCTGTTGTAACATTGGAGTACTTCACATGTTTTAAAAGATGCTTCTTTCCAAGATGTTTGTTTCTCATTTTATTCACTTTCACCTCACCCTTCCTCTATTATCTCCCTTACACGTACGTGCCGAGATCATTGGCAGCCTCTCTCGTCAATCCTCATCAACCACACAACTCACCCAAAACTTTTATCTATTTCGTATGAATCATTTTTACCAATAATTATCTTACTATTTTACATTTTATATTGTTTAAAATATTATATTAGGATTTATTTATTTATACAAATATTTATTTGTTTGATTTTGATGCCAATCAGACTATACCGATGAAGTATCGTAGCTTTATCATTGCACATGCCCTAATTTTAACTGTTACTTCGATTATTATTGTATATTTTTTATCGAAAATCGATGATATGAAACGGAAACAAAGTGAAATTTTTCGTTTTCTGTAAATATAAGAAGCTCAATATAGTTTTTAAAATATAAATATAAAGATTATATATAAATAATTACAAAAAATAATGCTATGATATACTTTAAACCGATGCATTAGTATGCATCATGTAGTTTAAGAAGAGAAAGGCTTAATTTGTTAATGGACAAGTATCTTATAAGTTATAGAGATAGTGTGTTAATCTCGATGGCGAGAGAAAATTATGGTTGATTTTTTTTAATATATTATATATTTTTATTTTGATGAAGGAAATAAAATTTAAGAAAATACTTTTAAGTACCTCAGGATTTTTAATATATTTTAAAAATAAATAAAAAAGAAAAAAAGAAAAACTTTCGAATGTTATATATGAGATATATATAGTACATTATATGAAATAATTAAGGTATTGTAGTTGATCACCATACAACAATAGTTGTTGGTATAGATTTTGGAAGAATCCATCTCACACTATTTGGGTGAGTGTGTCGGATGGACAGTGGAACGACGACAACACACCCAGCATCGCTATCTTCCGTGTGTCGTAGCAAGGCATAACGAGGGATGTGGTAAATTAGTCAGGCGATAAGACCGGTGGGTCTCAGGTAACTGCAACGCTGTTGGCTTTCTTCTCGGCCAACAGGAAGACAAGCGAGCCACGAGCCAACACAGCGCGCGACTCTTCAAAAGTGGGCCTCCTCCCGCCAAAGCACCGGGTTTTCCGGTAAAAAGACGGCCGCACCACGGACCGATCCCCGCCGCGTGCCGCTTCTTCGCCGTCCATGGGTCGGACTATCGATGGCTTTCGTCCGCCTTCCGCTTTACCTCCCTTCCTCCCGCAATAATGTCGACACCGAGACTTTTACTGATCTCCGTCCCCGATTCGCGCGAGCGTCGAAGACGAGTCATTCATAACTTGGCTTTAGAGAGGCGTGTAAGGGTGAGGGAATTACTGAAATTGTATGGGGATCGCGGAACTGGTGAAACTGGAAATATAAAAGGAGAAATTAAGGGAGCAATAAATGGGAATCGAGGGGCAGCACAGCCGGCTCCATGGGCGGCGTTGCAGCAGACTCTCGATTTCTTTCCTCCCTTAAACTACCATTGTTTTCGGAAATTCAAGAAAGGGAGACGGCAATGGAGGAGATAGTCATGAGAAGAGAGAGAGAGCAGAGAGAAGAGAGAGATAGAGAGAGGAGTCATAAGGGAAGGAAGCCGGCAACATCGACTGCTCCACTCTGCTGCTGTTGGTTGCGTTGTGTTGCAGAGACAAAAATGCGCGACAAAAGAAACAAATAAGCAAGTGGCAGTGGCCATTCTCGCTCCGTCTTGGCTCTCCTCTTTCTTGCTTCCCGCGCTCCCTGCTTAGATCGCTGTCCCACCTCCCCTTATAGCAAGGAAAGGTCGCCAGTAGCTATGGATCGAGTATAACAGTTCGTTGGGGGAGTAATCATGGCGGGGTTTTTTTTCTCGTAGGGGGCGGTGGCAGCCAATCAACAGCGCGGAAGCAGCAAGGAGAGGGATCCCTCCGTTCTGATAGCTTCCTTTCTTTACGCGTTCGCGGAGGCCGGGGCGAGACTCGCTGGACACCCCGAGTTTTCGAGCTGTGGCAGCACCACCGATCCATCTGGAAGAGCAGCTGTACTCCACCGCGGACTTCCCCGCTGAGCTGCCGTCCGTGGCGCCTCGGCGCGAGAGGAAGCCTGGGAGGCGCACGGGGTGATGAGCTGCCAGGACTGCGGCACCAGGCCCAGAAGGACTCGCCCACATGGGTGCCGGACCTGCTGGCAAGAGCCGCGGCTGTCCAGTGCCCCACCCACGTCAAGAGCACCTGGGTCCCCGCCGCCAAAGCGCAGGAGCCCAGCAGGAGCTCACGCACCTCCGCCGCCGCGGTGCCGCACGACTAGAAACGAGCGCCACCGCGGTGGCTTCCGATCCACGGGCGAATGCAGCAGCGGAGGCGGCGAGCCTTCCAAGCGGCCGAGGGAGATCACGGCCTGCACCCGACTACCAGCCGCCATGCCTTCCACCACCACGTATGGTACTACAATTTCCTGCTAACTCCCCCAGCAGTCCCGCACTGTCATGTTGTTATCTTAGGCCACTATTTGCAGAATCCCTGCGCAGTTCCATTCTTTCTGCTACACCCATCACTCCCCCCCACATGTTGTTGACTCGGCTCTTCCCTTTCTACTTACTTGGCTTGCTATGGCATGCGGAGCCTGGACCCCGAGCTTCCCACCGTAAGAGGGGGGTGAGCGCGCAGGCGGTGTTCCGGTGCGTGCGGTTGAGCCCGTGGACGAAGCCGCGACATATCCGCGTACCAGGCCGCCGTAGCATCGGTGTTCCATGTGGTTCAAGGGCTTCTCTATGATCACGGCCCGGGCCGAGAACCCATCGTCCTCCTCCTCTCGTACCAGCTCCATCACGGTGAAGCTCTTCCTCCCCCGCAGCGGCTACTGCTACCGCTATAGTCCCTTGCCTGCTGGAGAGCCGCCATTGCGACCACTGCCACTGCTGCGCCACACGAATTGCTTGAGCCTTACCCACTCCCTTAAGTGCCCTTCCTGGCGGGCCCGCAATTCCTTCCCCCACAACACAGACCATAGCGGAGAAACCTACTAATAGGATGCCACCGGCCAAGCACGTCTCCTTCACGACCACAGGTCCGGTCCGTGTTTATTACGTGCCTCATCTGGTCACCAATTTTCCTTATACCATGCCATCCCTCCTCATCATCCGCACTTGTGAATCTCGCCCAAATAATTTCATTTTCTCCTTCGTGATCCTCTCTAGGCATAGCAACTTAGAGCAGGCACTCTTCTTGTTTCCTCACCTATTAGCATCTTCGTCTTCCTTTTGACGTCTCGTGGTTGCTCTATCTATAGTTTGGGTCCCAAGAAGATGGCCGTCTTTACGGGATCTGCGGGATATTCTTCAGGTTCGGAAATGAGAGCTGGATTTCCTGTTTCACGCAGTTTTTTCACCTCGAAACTATAACTTACCTCGAAGGACTTGCTGAGTGGTTCCATGTGAACCATGATGTGCCATGCATGGAGCAGCTGAATCAAGAAGCAGAAAGCCTTTTTACCACTCTTCCTCGAGAATGTTTCCCTATCATGTATTCTGCATCTGTGGCAATTTGGATCTTCCCTGCTACCTACGGATAGGGAACTGACTCTAGCTTTGCTCCTTCTCGCTCGAGGCTAAAGTGACTCCGAATGGGAAAAATAGACACAAGAGATCACCTTTGCTGCTGTGGCCTAAGTAGTGGCTTAGTTTTAATTTGTTGTTTTTATACAACAACTTGTACAGCCCAAAAACTGGTTCTATGTTCTTTTGAGGTTGGTCTTTCTCCTTTTTGTTTTCTCCTCTCGAACAAGATTCCTTAAGGTTACTGTTTGACATGTCAAAGCTGCTGCTTGGTAGTTTTCCAATTTTCTACTTATTTGCCTCTACTTTGACTAATCCACAACATACCCTTAATTACGCATTGCATCCTTTGTTATACCATCAATCGTATTTCTCTAGACAAATGACATGTTTGACAGGTACTTTCTTTTTTCTGATGTGAACAGATTTTTGAGTTGCTAACCTGTTCATACTTTTGTGCCGCATGTATATAAATAAGCAGTATCCAGCCTTACACTTCTTGCGCAATTAAGTATAATATTGTTCCATACTATGGCATTCGAAAGCAGTAGTGACCCAAGCATATGGGTATGTAATCAAAACTATTCGATGATTTGTCGGTGTCCGCTTTCCTATTAAGTCCATTGTCTATTATTGTGTGTTTTTGTATGTTTCATACCGACCAGTATGTCAGAATAACAATGTATTCATAAGGTGTGCATGGCCTCTCAACTTCACCCGAGCTTTATCTAATCTTTTGAAGCTCTTTATAAATGATTTCAGGGACGGTTTTGATGCAACATTGAAATAATATTTTGGTATTCCTTTAACCATGGCATGTTTGGCTGACACCATAATATTTCATTTCAGCAGAAGTTATGACTTTTAAAATTTAGGAGCAAATATATTGGCCCTACGACGCCAACATCTTTAAAAGGCGAAAGTGTTATCGATATTATTGTTTCTTAAGTTCACTAAAATGAGTAGTCGTAAGTGAAGCACAAAATCCATAAAAAATTAGATAAAATCAAAAAAAAAATACCGGTAATTTTGTTTTGACAACTTCACTAACTCGCGAAACACAAGTCCATTTATGGGAGAGAAAGGAGCCTGAGATGGCAAATTGAAGCCTGTTTAATAAGACACAATACGTAAACTAGCAAGGGCATTTACTATGATAAAAATGAATTAGGTGAGAAAGTACTTCTCTACAAGTTGGTTGCTTGCTCTGAAAGCATCAAACTGTGATCAGGGAAACTATGACTTGCTAATGAAAAACTCAACATAAATTGGGTGTTCTGGTAACTTAAATGAGCTTTTGGGCTTATAAACTGTAATATGTTTACCTTTGGGTATGTTGGTCCTGCTAAGTTCTTGCTACTTTCAGCTTATGCTAGTTCCGGCTATGAATGTGAATTCATTCGTTTTCATTTTTTTATCACCTTCTGACTACATCTAATTTGTTATTTGTCATTGAAATCTTTCCCTGTGAGCTAGCAGATCATTTACTGGATGTCCCTAGCTTGATCCTCCTCCGGCGCGACCCTCTCTACGTTTTTTTTTTTGTTTTTTTTGCGTAATCCATGGCTGTTGGTATATTATCAACTTCTGAATTCTTAGGGTTTAGAAGCTATTGTGACCTTGTTTACAACCTTCTCATTAACTTTTATATGCTGCAAATAAAGATATCAGCCGTAGCATTGTACACGATTTATCTTGTTGCGATTTCTGATGGATACTCTTAAGCGCATGCAACGTGTTTATATGTTCTTTGTAGCTATAAAAGTATTAGTGCCTGATCTCGTTGAAAAGTTTCATTCACAACTTCTACATTACATTTAGGCTTTTATTTGGTACTTTAATCGAATTAATATGCTGCAATAATGGAAAAAGAGAAAGAACTACTAGTTGTTTCAGGGAACATCTCTGATGATTGTTTTTGGCTTGAAGCTTCGGTGTCTTTGTCGGTAAATGCTTTGGTGGGTCTGGACATGATGTTACTGATGTTAGAGACCTTTTATTATCTCTTTTTCGAATAGCGTACTAGACCTTTGGATCATTTGGCCATTTTAGCTCATGAGACTGACAGAGGGAAAACTAGTGCCATCATCGACCGGGATTTCAGCTCTCTCCAATAGCACCTGTCTGTGTCCTAGTTGCGCCGGTAAATACCATACCTACTGTATGTTGAGGTTGTTGATGCATGACACGTCGTTTTTTCTTATTACTCTCAGCATTCTACTGATGGGGCAAATAATGACTGCCCATGGAATGCCTTGAACAAATGATGTTATGCTTGGAATTCAGGTTATCTTTACATTACTCTCGGACCTCTCATGAACATATCGAACCATCGACAGCATTTTTCCTTTTTGAGTGATTACACAAATTCCTACCTGGTTTACATAATTCTGTCATCCTGATTTTATCCTACGGTTCACACCATTTAATTTTTCGCAACATGATCCCTTTGCAGTGTTTCTAAATTGTCATTAGGCATGTAAAAATACTATAGATTCATGTGGTGAGGGAATGGCTCCTGATAAACTTGGTGTATTGGAGATCCACTGGCAGTTGTTTTCCTTTTGGTCGCAATAAGTAAACAGCCATAGTGCTCCAACTGTTAGAAATGTTTTCTCTCTCGCTCTTTGGTTAATGGTTTGCAAAACATCACTTGGTAGAAGAGGCTTTTTTCTCCAGTCAGGTTCCTATGGATCAATTTGGTGCTATGAATGTTATTGTTAGCTAGCTCTTAAAATGCTTACACTATGTGATAATGTTTTGTCATGTCAATATTACTACTGAATTAGTGGTTTTTGATGAAAAGCATTCGATAATGTAAAGGAATGGACAAATTAGGTGGGGGGTGTGGGTGGGGGGGGTTGTAACTGCTTGGATGTTTTTGCTGGAAGCTTGAGGTTGACATCTCAGAATCACCTACTACTTAATAGTTTTGTTGGCTTGTGATGATAAGGGGAATGATCTACCATTCTTATCTCTGGTAGTGACTATTCACTACCCAAAAGCAGGTCTCTTTTTCTGCTATGGAGGGGAGGGCTAAAGCGTTCCCTATCAAAACCATGTGATGTGAAGACCATGAAGCTTTCTTTTCCTTTTTCTTTTTCTTCTCAAAAGTCCTTGTTAATGATGATGGTACCATACATCAATTCTTCTGGTGGTAAGAGTGTGTGTGTGTAACTATCGGTGGTGTTGCAGATGAACCGTTGTTTTCTTTCATGTGGGCTCAATGCCTCTATTTCCGATTCAAAGATCACAGTTTGGCTACTGTTTGTCACTGACATTTTACTTCGTCCCTGCATGTTCCTCCGATCTCCCCTTGCCGAGTGAATGTGACAATGAACGCTTTTGGTGTACAGAGTCATTGATTGGGGGACTGTGGTACGTCATCTTATCACATTTTATGTCGAATAATTTTCGATTAATCGAGTCTCACACCGTATAATTCAGCTAGTTAATATATATAATTATATTAAACAATTATCGATCTGTATTGTTCATCGATCTTTTCCAAACCTATAATTGGTACGAATTCGAATTGGAATCCCAAGTTCGGTGATTGGTTTAAAAATCGAACATTTCAAGTAGAGGTATATTTATTTATCGCCACAAGGTGTGAAAGAAGGAGGGTTGAAGGCTTAACCGTCCACTCGCCTCCCTCCTCACCAATCCCCCATCACCATCCTGGAGACTGAGAACAGAAACAGCGGGAGGCCCTTGCCGACCTCTCCTCTCTCTCTCTCTCTCTGTGGGCGCAGGAAGCCGCCTGTGGGGGAAGGGAAAGCGGCAAAAGTTGCGTCTGTGATAGCTGTCCACGCTCTCCATCCTCATCCGCTGAAGGCACTCTCTTGTCAGGCTATTTTATTTCCCCTCAGTTCCCCCTGTTCTTTTCTCTCTCTCCTCTCTTCTCTCTCTCTCTCGCGACGAAGAGACGGGTGCATGCATGCTTGTTTGCTTGCTTGGGTGGCTGGGAACTGAGAGGACTGCGAGATCCGTCATCGCAGCAGGAAAGCAGGCGCGCAGAGCTGAGGGTTATCTGTCATCCGAACTGCGCCCGTGTCTGGATCTGCCGGTCGACTCGGTATACCATGGCGACGGTGGATGAGCCGATGATTGCCGCTTCTGCGACCAAGTCGTCTCCGCCTTTCCACTCTGTCGCGACCGCTTCCGATCGATAGATGGCCCAGGCGGAGGGGTGGGGCGGGGTTCGCCTGTTCGTCAAGGATCCGACAGGAAACGGGTTTTCCTGGTTCCCCGCATATGAATTGACGTCATGGCTTCTCCTGATGAAAGGCTGGCGTGGGATGACGTGTTCCTGTCTCGGCGAGACATGTGAGCTCCACCGCATCTCACTACGTACGCCCCATGCAATCTAACGCAAGTAGGCCTGTCGGGTATTATATCATCACAGGTGTTCTTAATATATATATATATATCTGGGTTTTAGCATAAAAAACGAAAGAAATAAAAAATAGTCGTCAAATTCGAGAAAATGAGCACATGACATTGGTTGTTAGGTCACGTGACCATTGTACCGATGACATGTGAGGTCATTCGGGCCATAGTCAAAGTGGTCGATTTTGATTGTCAATATAGCGTAAACTCATCGAAAATGTAAGAGCGATACAATATCGTAGTCTCTATTTTCTATGAAAATTGTTAGACATAATCTTTACGCAAACTTAAATCTATCCATATTCAGTATAACGAATCGTTTTCAAAAGCCCGTAGCCCAAGAATCGACCTGTACTATGGGGCCTGCAGGGGGGCCCGGGGGAGCGCGAGTCTTCAAACCAGTACGCCACAGAATGCACCCGGGTTAGCTACAAGAATCGACCTGCTCCCCTGTAGTCAAAGCCTGCTAGAGTTGTTAGTGGGAAGCATGTTTGTGGGCGCCTACTCAGCCTGTCGCTAGGAGTTCAGGTAGAGCTAAAAGCCTGTAGCGGTGGGGGATTACCTCAGACTAGCGCTCAGTGCCTGCGACTCAAACATAATGCCCAATTACAGACTAAAATAGATACCAATCAGTTTACTGACTTTGTTTACTTACTTGTGTAGGTGTTACTGACTTGCTTGTTAGGGTTGCCAGTCCTG
>PYDT01001782.1:0-14988 GCA_004837865.1 Musa balbisiana
TAAAACGAAATAGATATTGAAATTTAGATTTTGTCCATCATTTTCGTATATGATCGAGCATTTGTGTTACGTTGTTTTTCGTCATATAGTTGATGAATATAGTACTAAGATTTATTTTATTTTTATTTTTCAAACTATAGGGCTCCTATTTAAATTTGTATACATGTGCGATATTATAGTCCAAACCTAAAGGATAATCTATAATTAGCTCTCCTCTAATTATTTACATCTTTGTTAAGTAATACTATTTATGTTAGACACAAATTAAGACTTGGTCATATGATTTAGACGAACTCTATAGTAAAAATGTTATATATTATGTCTCTATAATTATACATAATAAAGAGAATAAATATATGAGGAAAAATATATTATTTACTAAATCAAAAAATCAAAATTTCTTTTAGGGATAGACCTTTCGCCTATACTACTTTTTCCATGCAGACCCTTGGAATATTGTAAAATTTTTGACGAATTCTTAATGTAAACATTGTTCTTTTTGGCTTTTTTTTGTGTTTTCATTTCAGAATTTTTTATCGACCACCGTTTTTTTGTTTTCCCTACTACTAAGTACCAGCCACCTCAACCCTTTTTTCTTTCTTTTCTTATGAATCGATCCACCAAAAAGGAGAAAAAACAAATAGATGGCTGATATTTCCAAGTAAAATTAGATTTTAAAAAAATACTTGTTTAAGGTGATTTTTCCCTAAAAATTCCCTCGGAAAAATATGCAAAACAATATTTTTTTACAGGAATTCCCCATCCAAATTTTTCATACAATATAAGAATTCAGAGACTTATGGCAGAACAATAAAAAAAATTGAATGTTTTCTTATAATATTTTATTTTTACTTATTTTATTAAGGCCCCGAGAAGTAACCAACAAACATCCCCAAGGAGAATTGGGGCCATGGTGATGGTTGGTACATTGAACCTCGGTCATCAATTATTAAAAAAGAATTGTTATTTTCTTAAATTTTTGATGGACATAGAAAAATATTTCCTACTACGGGCCCAAATGAGGGTTTTTTTTTTATATATAACACCTTTAATTTTTTGTGATTTTTTTTATTTGTTTTGTCCCCATGAGAAGTTATATAATAAATAAAAAATTTAATTACTTTTTGAAAAATTCTCTCTACCGTTTTTTTTGAAGAAAATTTCCTCCCGTCTAATCTGAAATAAATAGAAAGCAAAATATTGTTAAAATGCAATTTTATTGTTTTTTCTACATTTGGGCATGAAGAGTCCTCATCCATTTTATAAATCTTTTTTTTGACACGTAAAACGTGGTAGGGCCCAGCCCCCCCATTACTATTTTGAATTGAAACCGGTTATGTCCATGTCCACCTCCCCCTCCAACACTTTCCGATGGCCAATGCAAATCATTGGCCCTTTGCGTGTCCACTCGAGATGCGAATTCGCCTCATTGACAGTAAGCAACCCAACAATTTTTTTCTTTTCCCACTATTGGGTCCCCCTTCTCCTTTAAGAAAGAGAACCATTTTCCATCTAGTGGGGCCCAGTGACCCCCAGTCCCCCGGCCCATGACAAAGAAGAGGAAGTGCAGAATCTACTGTCTTTTGATTCTTTTCCCCCCAAGATAGAGAGAGAGAGAGAGAGAGAGAGGTGTGGCGATGGGTCCCCACTCTAAAGCTTGTTTTGTTTTTGACTCAGTGGGCCAAAACCAGCCATAGTTTTTTGGTGTTTTGAAACCCGGCAAGCCCCAATTAACCAAAGGTGTCCCTCTTGAAGAAGAGTTTTTACCTTGCCAAAATCCTTTTCCACACTTGTCCCCCCGACAAAGTAGACGGATCCCCCCCCCCTCCGAGTTTTGGAATGGATTTTTGCCTAGAGGCCAACTTTCCCCCGCCTCAAGTCCCCCCCCATCCCACCGGCCCAAAAGTCCCCTTCCCACTGACACTCGTAGTAAAAAACGCCCGCTGAGCCCAATAAAGAAGCAGCGTCGGTGTTCATCCCCGATTGGTGGGGGGTTTTTCCTTGTAAATCCCCCACTTTTCCCAATGGAGGCGAAACCCGTTTTCATCGCCCCGGCCCCCAAGGAGGGTGGAAATAAAAGCCTCTTGCTGAGTTTTTTTGCTTCCATGCCCTCCCCCACATGATGGCCCCCCCATGAGGCGAGGTGTGGGAAAGTACGGCTTCCCCCCTTGTCCCTTTCCGCTAGGGCAACACACCATTTTTTTCAAACCACCTGGGTTTTTTTTTTTGAATGCAACCAATCCCACACAACGGCATACATATTGATTGTAAGGCTATTCTCCGGTTTTTTTGTGGCCAAACCGGAGAGGACTCCGAAATTTCAGGCGTAATGCACCCAACGGAAGCTTTCCCTTTCCCCATAATACAAGCAAAAAAGGGTTACTCCCATCATCATTCGACAAGTTTTTGAAAAAAATTTTAATATAATTTTAATATAAATAGTTTATTGAAAATTAATGATTTTTAAAAGTCAAATTAAAAAAATTGATGTAATTCAATTACCCATCAAACTCGACCAATATCATAATTCAAAAATTTTAAAAATTTAAACATATTGAGAAAAACTCCCCGAATAGAAAAAAGATTTAGGCCCAACTGCCACGCCTTTTTTTTCCTTTTGTTTTTCCCATATACAAAGCCAAAAAAAAGTTTTCCTATCTCCCTCGACAAGTCCCGAAAATAGTATTGTTTTTTAAGTTTTTATATAAATAGTTAATGATAATGAATTTTAAGTCAAATTTACAATTGAAACGTTATCAATTTACCCAATCAAACCCTTCGACAACAAATATAAATTACTTCAAACTTAATAATTTAAACATAAATGAAACTCCGAATATAAAAAAGAATTTTTAAGCCAAACTGGCATGCTTTTGTGTTTTTTTCCCGCATGTTCAAGCCAAAAAAAGTTACTCTATCAATCGACAAGTCCCCCCTGAAAAATATTATTGTTTTTTTAAGTTTTTTAATATAATTATATTGATAATGATTTAGTCCCAAATAGAATTTGATTAATCCAAATTAGTCCCCATCAAACTCGAATAACATATATAATCGAAATTTATAATCCGGAAACATAAAGGAAAGAAAAACTCGAAATAGAAAAAAATACTCGTGGATGGAGGTAAAGGAATTAACGTGAAAAGCTACCCGGCCCTTTTTGTCATCACATGCCCTAATATTAAAAGATTTGAAATTTTTCATCTACACGGTCAGGCCCATACTTGGGAAAAAAAAATTTGTATCACCCTATTTATTCCCCCCACCCATTGAAAAAATGAGCAAAATTAACAAACTAACTTATAAGATCTGAAATTGAATGTATTATTATTCATTAATTTTCAATCTATATATTTACCAGTAATTTTATATCAACCACAAAATTGATAAGGTGTCAGTTAGACCATCACACTTTTGATATTATAATAGATACTTAGTAAGATTACTCACATAATCTCACATTTAAAGTAAGCCAGGAATAAGATTAATTAATATATTATTATACATTCAAATTTAAACATTTTTATTCATTATTTAGGCTAAAACAAAATTGCTATACCAAATTAACCATCAGACAACAGTGATAATGATACAGGTTGATATATGCATGACGTCTACAACATAATCAATTTGGGATCTGCCTGCCTCCATCACCTAATAGAAGAGTAGCAATGTATAAAATCCTGTCATAAGAAGCTAATGCTTAGATGAAACCAAAGAAGTTGCACTAAGAGAGCTCGTCGCTCTCTTGGAGGAAAAAGAAAAAGGATACTTGTGCAGGCATTAACTCCAGCAAACATGTCATGCCCAATGCAAGCACAGTTGTGAGTCAAAAGAAAGTTAGAGCGAGGGCCTACAAGACACCCCAATTTCACCATTTTGGTGCCATACTGTCAAGTTCCAGGAGATACAAGCATACTTGTCTGATTGAATGGAACCTAAATATTGTGCTTCAATATAGATGGGAGGAAAGGCTAAACTGATGGTGTTGAACTAGGAGAACACTCACAACAAATGTGGTGGTAGTTTATTAATTGAGCGGAATCGGTAAAAGAACAGAGGATTACGCTGTTCTCTGAAAAGACACTCAGTTGTAGTTCCATTTTCCATTCAGTGGTGGACAACATTGTGTAGTGCTGAAACAGAGATTAAATATCAATCGGAACCTTTTTTTGAATGGCATCTGTTTGGTGATATTCAAATAAACAAAAAAAAAACACCATGAGACACAAAAAAGAATGGTGTCATCTCCTATAATGTCAATATGTGAAAAATAGTAAATGCTGTTTTTAAATCTTAATTAACTTGTGTAAGAATTTTAGTATTATGTTACAAGAAAGGCAGACAGCGAATAATACATGCAACTTTCAACCTCACTTTTTGAAATGAAGGAAATGCTTAATAAAAATGAAAAGAAAAACAATATTCACAGAAGAATATCTTTTTGCTAAGGCAGATGTAAAATGCGAAGAGTGTACCAAAACACTCCAAGAAGAAGATGCTAGCAACGTCAACCAAGCGTCACTGACCCTTATCAAAAAAACTTTCATATTGCTTGTATTTTTCAGAAGATTTGTAGAAAGTATGACGGGCAATATGATAGCAGACCCTAAGTATCTCAGTTTTATTTGTATGCTGCACAAACGGATTATCTTTAAAACTACCTGGGACACCCTTAAATTTTCTAGTACCTTCCCAAACATGTTCTGATGCAAGTAAAAGCACAGTTTAAGAAGTGTCGATACTTCTAACCACCGAATACGTCCCAATACTTTTTGTAGCTTGGCACTCCGATTACCATGTCATAATAAGCTGATTATTTTGGGCCCTGCAAACTGATATATTATCTTTTCGAGAATATAGCCCGAGTTATTCGTGCACAGAATTGAACCAAAACATGGAATCTGCCGTGGTAAAATCTTCACCAACCAGATATGTTGTCGAAGGCACTCAGTTGTAGTTCTCATTCATCAAGAATGGTCAGACAGTTTTTTCTCACTCTGCGCAAATTCATGGGCCCTTCAACATGTATTCTGTTTCATGGCTTATTGAAGGCTGGACATGGTAGAGGACAAGATAAATATGGGCTTCGACCCATCCGACTTAACACAAACGCCGGGATAAATTTGGAAACAAACCCAGCCGCGATTTACTTGTTGGAATTTGGGTGTTGTGATCGAGAGGACTATTTTAGGATCCAACTTTCGATTCTCTCCACCCATTCCATGACTTTGCTACTAATGGGTTATTATCTCCCCATTAAAGAGTACTGAGAGCTATCTCTATGGACATCATTAGAGTCAGATTGCAATGTCATATAGTAAAAGAACCAGATATAAAACACCTAAAAGTCTATACCAATAGATAGAGTAAGAAGAACTTAATGGATAAGAGCAATGGCATGGAAAATGATATGAGAACCAGTTTGGAAGGACTGGAAGCTTTGGCAGATGGATTATAATGCGGAAGAATGGAACATCCATGTTCTTCCCAGTTAAAGGATTAACATGATAGTGTGTAATCAATCCCCTTCTCTTCAGTGCTATGCGCACTTTCTGGCTGGTACTCCCATTGAATAAGGATGATGATACGCTGCAGGAGCGCACCAAGAGCCATACATATCAATAATTTCAATCCTATAGTTTTGATACCAAAAATAATAAAGATTGGATCATATGAATACTTACATAATCAGACATAAATCTCAAAATTATAGCCAGAGCGTCCAAAAAGATGTTTTATACGAGTGAATGTTGGAAAAGATATACACAGCGTTTGTGTTGACCATGCCCCTGTTTTTCAGTGAACCCCGATGATGCATGTCATTGATTCCGAAAGTTTTTTGGTGGTAGTGGGGATTGTTTTCAGTCTTGGAGCTAGCGTCGAAGATGTTAAGCAACAAGTGCAACATGTATTGAAGTGACTCAGTTTGAGTTTAGCACCCGCGACTCTAATTCGGTAGATTGTCATTCCCGAAGTGTCACGGCAGTATTGAGAAGAAGACTGTTCTGCGCATCAAGAATGGCTTTTAGCATTGCAGATAGTACTATTCCCTTTAATGAATGATAAAAAAATACCTTGGATAAATAATAATTTCAGTCTTTTTCAGACACGGTAGGTATATGATGACTTAAAGACTTGCTTAACAGTTTTGGACTTCGATGATGATGCTGGAACAAAATTAACCAGAATAAGCATATCAAAAAGGCTGCTTTTGACAGCTGACCGAATAAAAATCAAGAAACCATTGCAAATATGGATTACAACATAAATTTTCACGGAGAATTAGGTAAATATAACAGTTTGACAGCTTCGATTTCACAGATGGTAGATAAAAAACTAAGTTCCATAATCAAGACCATTCAAATGCTAATAGATTCGATAAGTGATTTCTAGTAACTGAATTCAGAGAGGCCGAAGTTCGATTCTTCTATTGCTGTGAAATCATCAGAATAATAAGGACCAAACGGATTAAAATTATTTTTTAAGTAAAGAAGACCAGGATGTGAAATATTATGGTCATACCAAATGTGTTAGCCATCACCAAATAGGTAGCATAGACATCCTCACTAGCAAATCAACAATGTAATGCACAAGAATGTTCAAAAGTTTGATGATTGCTATGAAAACAAATATAGAAAAAATTTGAAAAAAATTTTTTTAGAAGAACTTGATCTATTACAGTGTCAATAATTTGTCAATACCCTAGTTCCAAAAAGCAAAAACTACAGAAGATACAAAAAATACAAATAACACAACAAAGAGAAAAGGCACACTATAGCAAACCCAAAAGAACAACTATGATACAAATATTACAGAGATATCAAGTTTAAAAAAAAACTCAGAGACTATTCGTCATTAAAACCTTTCGAGAGATTTCTGTAAAAAACTTGTTACAGAAATCCTAAATCTATTATAATGAATGAGAAGTGTGGTTGTAGTTGATGCATGAAGCTACTTGTCAACTTGTCAATAGTTTTTATGAAAAGAAGAGTGGACTTGTGATCCCCCCAATGCTTTGCGAGGACAATCTATGGAAAACTCGTAAGTCGAACCTGTAATATAGCTAGATATAGAGTAAGATTTATTTCTCATCCCAAAATAACTTTCAATCCCTAACAACAATTGTAACAGTGGGTAAAATTGTACTAGGAGAATGATTGAGGTAACAAAATAGGGACATGTCATCACCTTGAAGGTGTTAATTTTTTGTGCTTATGATGACATACATTTATAAAAAAAATTAAATATCAGTTGGGTCTTCTGTATGTTAGAAAAAACGATAAAGATACAATATTGTCATTTCTTTAGAGGATGGTATTAGAGGAAGGACAGACAGATAGATCATAAGCGTGTAAAGGCATCAAGCAAGCTTGTCCTTGCGAATTGAGATGAACTCGGTTGTCCTAATATTGGAGACCAAATGCAGCGTATGAACCTGAGAAAACAAAGCAGGCATATAATAATGAGCTGGGAAATGTAACGTAAGCAAAGGTCTAAGGAAAGGAGGAGAAATGGGAGGAGTCACCGAAAGTTATGCCAAAAAGCAGACCGAAATATACATTCAGAGCAAAAAAGGTATTTTCTCAGTCACCTCAAGTAGTGCATACCGTCTCATGGTAGAACTTCGGCAGTTTTATGCTATTTAACTCTTCCTTGACAGAGGTCAAATATCAAATGGACCTAATCAACAAAAAAGGAATCTCTGCGTACATTATGATACTCCAGTACTCTCCATTCAATTCTAACAAGATGAGAGACATTGGCTTAATCCAAAAAAGGTGGAAAACGAAGGTATATTGATGCTTAAAAAAAAAAAAACGAATTCTTTTAGTATTGATAGACTAAACCCCCGTTTTTGCGTAGAAGCGTTTCTGAAAACATTACTCAGTAAATAAAGTATGCAAAAAATACTAATTATACCTATATGTCCAATAAAATAACTGGGAGAACTAAGCAAGAACCCCGGTGTACCCGTCATAAGTTGCTTTAAAGCACTCGATGTAAGCACGTCATCGAAAGAATCGGAAAGCACCCACAATTTCCATTTATCTTATTTCTTTTGGTTTACCACAGAATTACCCAAACTTTACTAAGCTTTTTAACTTACTTAAAAAGTGATAAACAAAGGCAATTAACTCCTGCAATCCAGTTATTGACCACTCCTGCCCGCAATTTCCCGCACAACTTTTTTCCCCTTTTGACCTTTTCCTCCTCTCAAAGAATTTGGCCATTCCCAAGTACTCCCCGGTTTTTTTTTCCCTCTGGGGAATTTAGCATCAAATGTGGAAGGGATTAAATAGATTTCCTACGGGTAAACCATTATGTTTTTTTTTTTTATTGTTTTTTCCCCATCAAATATGGTTTCTTGGGCAACTAAAAAAAAAAAAGGATCCTTTTTTTTTTTTTTTTTTGTGGGAAATTCGCAAGACTCCTACAGACCATCCGCTTTCAAAATTAACTAATTGTCGAATAAATAGCTTTTTAAATGAAAACAGAAAAGAAGAAGAAGAAAACAACAGGAGGAGGAAGAAAAGGGGCGGGCGGGACCCTGAAACTCGGCAGAGATCGTAAAATGACCCGAAGTACCTTTCGCGAGTTCGTGAAGCGCTTTCGTTCCGCCCTTGGTGGGGGGCACGACGCCCTTTTCGCTGCGGGAAATAAAATTTGAAACCGGAAAACTATATATTTTTTTAATTTCTCTCCGTGGGTCCCCCCACCTTTCTCGTTAGCCTGCCGCTTCGCGCTTCAACATCGTGACTTTACTCATCTAACCCCTACGTAATTCGAGTTACACTTTTTACCCCTAATAAATTGAATCATATTTATATAGTATATATATATATATATAAATATACATATATATAGTATACATATATACGATAATGTACATATTTACATACAGATATAGTATACATATAATTTATATATACACCACTCTAAAATGAACACTGATATCCATTTTTATCTTGATTCACCCCCCCCCCAGTAAGCTATAAATGCTGTAAATTTTGGATCGCTGCATTATAATATTCTTACTTATGTTTATAAGTACAGTTCTTTATATTTTACAGTAATGAAGATTTTCTAGGGCAAATATATCATTATATATAAGTATATCACCAGACCAATTATGTCGAGCGGAGACGATCAAGTGTCACGACGTAGAAGGGAATTGTGACTCCGGACAAGTAATTTCTTAGCTCTAAAATTTCGAAGAAACACTGTGGTTGTGGTCAACGATGCGACAGGATTTGGATTTACTGTCAACTGTAGCGTAAGTAGTTGATGTGATATGATATATATAGTATTACATCTTTTTTACATAGTTACGAAATAACGGTTGAGTATTACACCCCTTAAATTTCATTTCGTAATATAGTTTCCATTTTCACGAGTAACTGTAGTTAATACTGATTAATTGTTAGCCCCAACAAATACTTAATTATGTACAATATTTTACTGTCCCTTATACATCATTAAACATGAAGTAGGTTCATTGTTATCCATAAATGGAAGTGACTCGGTTGCTCTTAATTAACACTCAAACGATGATTAATTAAAGAGACATATTAACTAAAATGATTATATACAAAGTTTTTATAATTGTATAAGAATTATACTGATGCTCATCATATAGTCTCCAAATGATATATTTGAAGATTCTTTTAAGGATGTCGATCAGG
The DNA here is from genome assembly GCA_004837865.1 of Musa balbisiana. Lineage (NCBI taxonomy): Eukaryota > Viridiplantae > Streptophyta > Magnoliopsida > Zingiberales > Musaceae > Musa > Musa balbisiana. The sequence goes on from PYDT01001782.1 coordinate 9,687, forward strand.
TTCTGCACAAAGTCTAAAAAAATTATTATAAAATCGTAAATGCCATCAAATATCGCTCCAAATGAAAAGTGGCACCTTCAAATAGCTTAATAAACAACACTCATTAGATGGAATTTTAAAAAATACAAATTAAAATAGATGGTTTGGATTGGTTCCAAATTATCTAAAAATATAAGACAAACTAGATGAAAATATATGGCTTATAAATATATGTCACATATTTTAAACTAACATTTTAGCATATCGTTCTCTATATTTTAAAAAATACATTGGTATGTGCTTATATGTTATGAAAATATAAATATTTGAGTCGTATTTACCTAACGACTTAGTCAAAGTTTATCAATAGAACACGAAAATTTAAAAAATAAAAAATAATTTTACTATTTTAATTGATGATTTGATGTCGATGATATCGATATAATGAACAACGATGTCGTAGACGGGTTGCAGTAACTTTGATGCGGTGAGGAGAACAGTGGCTAAAAGTAAGAACTATTTTACATATTGTATCGTCGTTTATCATTATTAATTGAAATATTTTTTAAATTTTGTTTTATCTTTTATTTTGGAACTAAGACTCAATATCAACCACTTGATCTAAAGGCATCAATAGCATCAGTTAGCTCGTTAGACATCCAATATATAACAATATAATTACATGGATAGTATTTGTGGTAGCAGCAGAATTCCACCAAATGAGATATATAACAGTAGAACAGCAAATTCCAACAGATGAACCCAAACTACTTCTATTGATGTCGTGAAGGAGAGAAATCAATGAATCGAAAGAAGAAAGCTGGAACGAGCACAAGTGATGAGTTGAAACACAGGGATAAAGCATTGAGTATGAGCCGGCAGATGTGGTCGGATGAAGAAGAGATGAGAGAGAGAGAATGAGAATACTAAACGAGCAATATGCTCAAGATTGTATGAACAAATGGCCCTATGCCCTCATGTTCTACAGTTGCCTCCTTTCATGGAGAATTCGAGTCAATGGCATGGGAGCTGTGAGCAGAGACTGAAAGATATCGCAGGCAGGAGGCTTCAGTTCTTGCCCAAAAAGCTGCCAATGCGATGAACCTGAATCAAGACATGAGAAAGCCAGCAGAGGCACATTCGCCTCGTGACGAGCTTGATGAGACGAACCATCGCTCGACGCCAGGTGGCACCGAGGTCCTCTCGCGCTATTCTCCCGGCGGCAGACCCACTCGCGACTAGCCGGAAGGCCACTTCAAGCCCCGTCCGCCGTCCGATTCTCTGTGTGCCATGACGGTGGCGTTGGCACAAACCTCACCCTCAATCGCGTCGCCCGGGCGAAATCTAACAGTGTGAGTAGACGTTCTGGCGGTAGGTGCATGCCCCACCGGTGCGCGGGAAGGCACGCACCGAACCGACTCAGATGAGAGGAATCGAAGCAGCTCTGCCTCCTCGGCCACCTCGCGACTGACTCGCCTCCTCCGCCTCCTCATTGTCCAGTCGCGACGAACCGGTAGATTGCACTGTCATGTGAACCAGAACACAACGGAACGGCCACCAGGGTATCCCGGCCGATCGACCGGACCCACCAGGGGCACGTGTCTTTGGTTTCGGGGCGGGAGTGTAGAGCACACGGAAACTTCCGCCGCGAGGAGGACGGAAAAGAGAGGCTGAAGATAACCAGATGCACAACTTTACGGCCCTTTCCTCGCTGGGCGGGCATTGGTGCCCGTCTAAAGAGCCTGCCGCCGGACGATTCTTCCGGTCTGGCGTTGCACTTCGTCACATCTGCGTCGGATGCTTCTCTCTGATGTGTCTATTGTTCTCCAGCTGTTCCCGGTGGGTGTCAGGAGTAGGAAGCCGTCTGCCATGGAAGTAGGTGTTGAAGCCTTCTACGAGGCTCACCGCAAACAAGGCCAGGCTGAGAGAGAGATAGGTAGAAGAGGCGGGGAGGTTATCTATTTATCCTCAAGGACAATCAGCATCTATATGGAGTGATGCTGTTGCAGATGAAAATTGTTCCTGACGAAGAGCACTCAGCTGCTTTTTCGCATTATCACTTTCACATTTCGCACCATCCTCATGAACTCATATATCATTGTATCGTGATTATATACCCTTGATTTAAAGCTTACAGCATCGTATTTTGTCTTTCGTCAAGCACACAGAAAGAAAGGGAACGAACATTGCAGGAGCAGACTAGCTTAAGCTGTAGATTGTGGAACGGGGTAGAGAGAGATGTTGAATATCAGCTCCCTTCTGCGGTCGATTTCTGTTTTTCTCTATAGAGAAAGAGTTTCTGCGCAATCAGTGGAACTGACATCTTCCTTTCCTGCAATTTGATCCTTTTTGTTCTTTTCCTCTCCCGCCGAAGTCATTTTTCCTTCTCGTGTTTCTTGGTCCGTCAGCTCGCCATGCTCGCCCCGAGTTTTATAGCAGTTTTCCATTGACACACTGCTCTCTGCTGCGTATTGACGGAACTGGAATTGAGAGTGTCAAGTTGTTTCTTCCGGTGTGTCGCATTCCTCGTCTCCTTCAAGGCAGTTCTCGGTTCATCTCCTCTAGTTTGGCCTCTACCTTTCTCAGACGAGCTGGAACACCGAGATCGCTGCCGAAGAGTGTGTAGAAGGTCGCGATAGTCGTAGGCTGAGAGACTGCCTTTGGCGCTGGATGTGAGCTTATTCGGTCGTGTGTTGGCCTTGGGAGATCGGGCATCTGGGCCTGAAAGAGAGCGCGGGCGTCTAAAGGGAAAAAACTTGCGACAGCATCCTTGCACCGACCGAAGGGGCGAGTCGTCTCCCGCACGCTCTGCGCATCCCGCTAGGAAACAGAGAGATGCCGTGGCCTTCCATGGTTTCTTGACCTGGGCGACACGGGTGACGTCCTCAGCAAGACGTACGGCACGTAATGCTCAGCAATTTTTGTGTTATGTGTAGGATGATTTTCGAGTTGCTTTGGGCTTGCTACTTCATTCTCATCCCTGGCCAATGCTGCATATGTTTTCAAGGAAAATAATGTTGTCCAGCTGCGTGAGGATGACAACTCTGGCAATCTATCTCGCCGATTTTGGTCCTGTCCGTATGACTAGAGAAGACAACGCAGAGAACACGAATTTTAATTGCTAAGATATATATATATCACTAGTGTCAATATCTATAAATATTCCAATTGATATATTTATAAGTGTAATAAATCAAGAAAAAGAATCAAAATCATATTTAAATGAATTAAATCTTTGATGGATGATTTATCTTTATAAAATAATCATCAATCATCAATATAATATTAGCTTTAACGGCATAATAATATACCTTCCCCTTTCGCCCTCCTAACCCTAGAAAAAAAAAAGGGAAAGATATACTAAGAACAGAAGTGTCTGGCAAGTACGAAATACATAAAATCCTCTATTTTTGGGGGGTGTCTTTGGAGTGCGCATACACAGAATGTTGATGGCTCTTATCAGTCCATCGGGCACGGAGAGGCTCGCCGTTCGTGTCCACCACGACCCTCGACTGGATCCCCAACGCCCAGGCCGGATCCTGCCGCCTGGGCAAGTGCCCCCCCCGACCCCCTCGCCGTCTGTCCTCGCCTTGGCCTCGCAGTCGTCCTCTCTCGTCCACCTTTGCCGCCTCCGGTCGACTCTCCTCCTCTCGCCAAGGTTGCGGCGCTTTCCCCCGAATTCTACTCTTCCCACTGTTCATTGATCTGGTTGGTCCTCAGAGTTCTAATCCTTCGCAGATTTCGAAGAGATTTGGCCAGGATGGCGACGAGAATGACGAATTGGAGTTCCCTCCGCGGCTGAATCGTCTGCGCCCTCGACGGAGCTCATTCGGGGCGCGGCTCCGGGCAAGATCGGCCGCGATTCGAGGTACTGGATCGGATGATAGGACAGAGGGACAACGATTGTCAACGAGGGGTTGTCGAGGGAGCACAGCGGTCGTAGAAAACAAGGGTTCTTGGGAGTGGAACGAGCGGAAAAGCGCAGGTGTTCCATGACGATCGCCTGTATAAGTTGAGCGAGAAGGGCGTGGAAGACCGGGGAAACATTGTCCAAATGATGTTGGGCGGGCGGACTGTATTCTCATGAAGAGAAAAACTATGGTTTCCGTATAAGATATGAGATCTGCAGCAGATACTGAGCTCAGGAGGATGCCTTGATGACGAACCCTGATGCATTGATATGCAGGACACGCTTAATGAAATCGATAATGCCGATAGATACGGAACTAGGTGAGGTGCATGAGGGCAGTAGAGAAAGATGCATCATTGGGTTATGCGTGAAATACGATTCTTGCAAGACCCGGTGGTGCATGGTGGCAGCTTAAACTCAAAAGGTTCAGGATCGTGTGGGTGTCGTATTAGCATGACTAACTCCATCCCAGCTCAGAGAGCTCAGTCAAGACTGCAAAAGCACAACCAAAACAACCACATTTTTCTAGTGAGAGTTTCTCGATCTTTTATCTGTATATCTTCAATTTCATATTTGTGCCATCATATCCTGTTGATAGTGGGCTGTGCCAACATCATATCATTCACTTTTACTGCGTTTGCTTATTCTTAAAGTGCAGATATCCCCAAGTAGAGACCAATGAGTATCTCTATTGTAATTCTAAACAATCAGCCAAAAATTCCAGCGTGATTCAACTGTGATTTGCAAAAGATAAAGAGACTCAATATTGCTTTATGATTACAGGCCTAATGAGTTTTACAACGATGATTCGTTTGTACTCTATGACTAGATTTACAATTGTTGAGTCGGAGCAATAGAGAAAGAATCCTGCCAACTACATTTTGTTCCTATCTACATGAAATCCTTCCTCCACACCATTGAGAACCTAAAGAATTGGAGATATATACTAAATTTTTATAATAGAAATGATCTACAGATATGAGGATCACGAGAAAAAAGTATTCACGAATTCTCATTCTGAAATGCTCATTGGAGTAGTGTAGTGGTTTGAATCAACTGAGTATTCAAATTTATACTTTCTTTCTTTTTCCTCGGGATTTTTTTATATGGTTATCCATAGAAAGTCGTGGTGCAATGAAATGCAAAGCCGTTTGTGGAGGGATTTTTTCCTCTATTGTAACAAGGAAAAATTATCTACTCCATCGACTAGTTCCGGGTTCGAGTCCCGGGCAACCCATACGGAAAATAGAAAAATTAAATCTTTCTTTTCTATTTTAATTCACTTCAGTTACAAATTTAATTCATTTCATTTACAAATTTTTATGTATTTAGTCGTAGATATTTTGTGTATTTAGCCTTAGAAGATAAAGATAGATATCGTTGTCTGTTCTGTTGGATTGGTTGACATTGAAC
>PYDT01001436.1:0-14988 GCA_004837865.1 Musa balbisiana
AAAACTGAACCGAACAATGGGATAAGCACAAAATTAAAGCTTCGAAACTACAGATACCCGCAATACATCTCAACTCTATTGGCCATGGATAAAGAAGACACCGTTTCACAATCAAAACAACAAAAACTAGAGCAAACATGTATAGCGGATTCGAAATTGTTCGTAACCAGCATATCCCCAATGGGTTCTAACTACACGATTCATAACTAGGAGGCTTCCTGGTCCTTCACATAACCGGGGCTAAAACTCCGAAAAATTTTTTAACCACAAAACAAAATGCCAGATAAAGGAATACGCTTGATATATTATTAGAGGAAAGTGCCAGAAAATATCATATTCGTGAAGCAGAAACATAATGTACTCCTATAATGTGGATATGCTGAATTCTTGATTCGAATCGGGGGGGGGGAATTGTCAATTCATTACCATAACTTCTATCTTAGGCGAAACAAGAATTGTTTTTGATTAATCAAACTTCATAAGTTTAGAGTTTGTTTGCTGTGGGGCATGTTTTGTTATAAAGATTCATCTCATGGAATCCACTTACATTTTTGATTTCGATTCTATTTAAGATATGGTTAGACATAGGGATTCTCTTAACACCAACAAACTCTCTCACTTTGGACTACCACTCTTCTGTCTTGGGTTCTCTATCCTCTAGAAAAAGTAATAAAATATAAGTGACTAAAATCTCCTAATGCCTATAACTATTTCTATGCCTATAACTATAATAAAACCATGCAATACCTATAATATATTAAAGTAAATATCCTATAATTAAATACTATGAATACTATAATCATTAGAATACTATGTTGATTATATCTAATCAACAACTGAGATAATATAATTTCATTTCGGCGATTTTTTAACAACTTAAATTTTCAATAGTCATATGGGGTACAATTCTAGGGATTTCTAGCAATATCCTATTTATTCGAAGTATTCTTTTTCCAATTAAAATCTGGGTATAGGAATCATTGCTTCTATATTGATTTGATACGAATATGAATACATATCTAATGGCCGCGAATGATTTTTTTTTTATCTTTTTCTTGTCCTAGATTTCATTTCTATTTTTCTTAATTGAGTCAATCCGTTGAATTGAGAGGTGACCTATAACAACATTATATCTTTCTAATTACAAAAAATTGGAAACTTTTGGAACCTGTACTATCCCCACCATCCTCAGAAATAAAACATAATAATAATCGAGTTATTTCATTAGAGTTAGAATGAAATATTCATTCGATTTTTTGCGGACCAATCTCTATACTCAACAAAGATTACGAGTTGAATGAACCAAAATACTTTGTTGTTTGTTACGGCAATAAAACGCTTACATAACTTATAACATAATCTAATGTAATACTAAGCAGGGTTAGAATTTTCGCTACAAGAAAAAAAAAAAGGTTTTAATTTCAGGCAAACCTATACTATACAATGAAACATAGCAAGAAGTGAGTAGTATAATCGACGACGGAAATCATACATGATTTACATAACATTTTTCAAATTAGAAAGAATCACCACATTAACGAATGATTCGACGGACCAACATCAAATCCACAACCCACTCACTCATAGAATTAGCCGACGCACCGGTTAAATAATTTAGATTTAGGCCCCATTCGTTATCTCTCCATTATCTCTGAATCAATCAATAAGGTGCTCCTTGTTCTGCCTAAAACCGATTGTAGTGCTTAGTTTATGGGGATTCTCCAAATACAAACAAGACCCAAGACCAAGAAAGAATAGGTCCTAGACCCATGTTACTTGGATTAGAACTTGGTTGGTCCCAAGAAAATTAAACTATGACACAAACTAAAATATAATAACAAATCTAATATATTAGGATTAGGGCTATACGGACTCGACCGTAGACCTTCCTCAGGTAAAACAGAATCACACTGAGTTATTATCGAAAATATTCGAACTGTTTTTCAAGACCCAACTTCCTTGTGTTGCATTGGTCTCGTTCAATCAACTGTGTAAAGATCATTTTATCCACCATTTTTTTCTTTAGAGGAAGATAAGCGATGGTTTCCATGGCTCTTATTTATTATTTGTATTCCTGATCTAGGAGCAATACCAAGAGGGGTTTTTCAAAGAAGTTATCTGCTTAGGTCTGGGCCTTCGTCCTAGATCAACCTAGTTAAATGGAATCTCTATCGCTCCGCTGCAACAGTCAATATGATGACTTCAATTCATACTTTCAAGTCATAGGACGAAAAGAGGGTTATTTTGAGGCCCTTATACCCTTATGCCTACATTGATGGGCTTGGTATTTACCTGATCAACTATCAAATCAATGGCGGGTTCTATTTGATTTGGCAACTGAATTCGCGCCTGAATCGGACCGAACCACATCTTTGTCAGCTATTTGTTCTCTTGTTCCCTCTGACCATAGTAAGACATTGATTTCTTCAATCGATCAATTATGTTCGTTGCTAATAGGCTCCTTGAAAAGCATGGGCCGCGTGTAAACGAGGTGCTCTAACCAACCTGAGCTATAGCCCCCTTGTCCATAGACTCTTAACATATATATAATTTCTTGTCAAGATGGATATTCCATAATCCACATCATCGCTCTCTGATCTATTATTTTTATTTACGCTTAACAAACATATTATAATTGTTAGAATAATATTCCACCTATAATCCCCGAAGTGATGGGTTCTTTTGTGGTGATAAATGACCTACTTAACTCAGGTTGAGTTTGCTTTCATCATACGGCGGGCGTCATTGGCTCAAATCCACATTAGGATATAACTTATTGATCCGGAGCTCGATGAAATGATATCTAATAAGTTTTTCTACCCCATCTTCTGGTTTTTTGTTTTATCAATTAGACTTGATTGTGTTCAATGGCAAGAATCAACTGTGTGGTATATAAAGAACTTTTTAAAAACTTCTCTTTATTTTTGATGTATTGACTTGACTAGTAAGGAAATAACATTGACAGCCTCTACTCGTGTCCTAGCTCGCTGAGCGCGAGATTTCGCTTCAATTGCTTGTCCTCTTACCCAGCTCTACTCAAGTTAGCTTCAGCTCTTCACAGCTTGTTGAGCTTCGTTGCGGCTCATGTCAGTACTTATTTCCGTGCATCATTTCCTAAAATGGTGATCTCTTATCCTATGCTAGCGAAAACCACCCATCAGAAGCCAACCGTTTAACCATTGGTCGTTGTTGAGGCCGTATTCTCAAAGACTATACTACAGCCGTGGCAATAGGGGCGTGGTTTGGTAATCGGCCAATTTGGCCACTATGGTAGATAAAATTATTTTCGTTCACGTCTGATTCCCAAATAATTCGATTAGGAGTCAGTACACAAAGATTTAAGGTCATTTCTTTCTTCAATTTGCTCTCCTCTTCTAGTCATAGCTGTTCGGCGGTAGCTTCATCGATGTTGTCCTACTAAATAAAAGGCCTGCTCGGGAAGACTGTCCTAAACTCTCCGGAATGATCATTTGAAAACCACCCTAATTGTTTCTGAGACCAAACATATTTTCCTGGAGAACCGTAAATACTCTCTGCCTGTCGGCCACGAAGAAGGGTTTGATAGAAACGCCTCGATTTTTCGTGCTCCTTGCTACAGTTAAACGATCTTCTTGGATAATTCGTCCAACCCAAGAATAGCTTAATGTCCTGACGGTTCTTTGTAACTTGTGAAGTTTGCTTAACTCTTTGCGCAGTTTCATAATTTCCTCGCCAACGATCCGAGTTGTAACATAGTTGACGTTGAATCTAAAGATCCACTCTGCTGGATAAATACCTTTGGCAGCTAATCCTCTTGATAATACTGTATTAGCATCTAATGTGGCAAAGGTCGTGGCAGGACAGGGTCGGTCAAAATCGCCGCGGGTGACAAAACGGCTGGATCGAAGTTATAGATCCCTCTTTGGTATAAGTAATTCTTTCTTGCAAAGAACCCATTTCTGTACTAGGGTTTTTGAGAACCCACTGCAGAAGGCATTCTCCCCAATAAGGCGGATACTTCTGATCCTGCTTGGACGAAACGAAGATATTGTCGATGAATAGAAGTATACGTCCTTTTCATTAACATCCCGGAAATATTCCGCCATAGTTAGGGCAGTCAACCAACTCTCATACGAGCTCCCGGCGGTTCATTCATTTGACCATAGACTAAGCTACTTTTGATTCTGCAATATTTTTTTCATTAATTACTCCGGTTCTTTCATTGCCATGTAAAGACATTTTCCTTCACGGTACGTTCGCCTACTCCGCCAATACAGATACGCCTCCATGAGCTTTGGCAATGTTGTTGATCAATTCCATTATGAGTACTGTTTTTTAACCTACGCAGCTCCTCCCAATCCGATTTTTCCTCACCACGTCGATAAGGGCTAAAAGATCCACTACTTTAATTCCTGTTTCAAGATTGATAATTTCGTCTCTAACTGTATAAAGGCAGGTGCAGGTTCTATGAATAGGCAGATGTTGTGCTAAGTACTACATGACCTTTCAATTATCAACGGCAGGCTCCCCAAGAACGTTGAAAATTCGTCCGAGTGTAGCTCCACCGACTGGAACGCTTAGAGGACTCCCGTGTCAATCACTTCCATTCCTCTCATCAGTCCATCTGTAGCACTCATAGCTACAGCTCTAACCGATTTATTCCTACTAATTGTGTACCTCACAAGTCACATTAATTTGCTGACCGATAGTATCTCGACCCCGTACTACCAAAGCGTTATAAATATTAGGCATCTTTGCCCGGAGGAAAACAACCTCCAGTACTGGGCCAATAATTTGAGCGTACGCCGAGGTTTTTTGTTCTTCCAGTGTGGAAACCGAGACTCGAAGGTGTAGGATTGATTCTCATAATATAATTAAGTAAAGTATGTCGAAAGTTTTTTTGATGTGCCATTCCACGTCGAAATAATGGTCCGATAGCAAGTTGATCGTGTTAATTCAATCAGAAATAAATGGAGTTGCACTTGATTTAGTTGGTACCAACCCACCGAATACGATTCAATCGTTTTACTCATTCAATGGTAAACTTTTCAATTTCCAGCCAATCCTTCTTTTTTCAAAGAAATATTAGTGGACATGAAATCACGAGTAGTCCTTTCATTTTCTCTATCAGTATAGAAACACCTCCCGTATTAGATTCTATTATCTCTAGATTCGAACCCGAACTCCATTTATGATTCATTTTTACGATCTAATTGGCCAATTGTTCTTTTTTTTTTGAATAGATATTGGATTTCCGCCTAGCTATTCTTTATACCCTTTTAGATGAATTATGCCATTTCCACACTAGATTTACATAACACCATTTATCACCTGTCCAGAGTGAATTTTTCTGTAGTATTTAGATTCAAATAAGAAGGAGATCCTTTGATTTTATGTAAACTTGCAAAACCAACATTGGGTTTGTTCGCCATATATCAAGAGTAGACAATACTTTGGAGGTTTTGATGAATCAAATACATGTTCTATAATGAACCATTTCATTTAACTAACTTTCAATTAGTTGATAAGATTAGTTAATATTTTTTTCTCTTTTTTTTTTGCAAAATTTTTTGTCAAGGTTTCATTCACGCCATAATCTATATCGAGTAGACTTGTCGTTGTGAGACTTCTTCATTCATGATTGTATGGAGGCTTATGTCACCACAAACAAACGACTAAAGCAGTGTTGGATTTAAAGCTGTGTTAAAGATTACAATTGACTTATTTACTCCCTGACTACGAGTCAAAGATACTGAGATCTGGCAGCATTCCGCGTTACTCCTCAACCGAGTTTCCGCCCGAAGAAGCAGGGGGGGCTGCGAGCTGCCGATCGTCCTACTGGTACTGACAACTGTGTGGACTGAGGACTTACCAGTCGATCTTTCAAGGCCGATGCTACCCATCTGGCCGTTGTTGGGGAGGAAAATCAATATATTGCTTATGTAGCTATCCTTTAGACCTTTTTGACGCAAGGTCTGTTCTAACATGTTTACTCCTGTGGGGTATGTTATTTTGGTTTCAAAGCTTACGATCTCTACGTCTTGAGGATCTGCGAAGTCCCACTTCTTATGCCAACTTTCCAAGCCCGCTCACGTGCCATTAGTTGAAAGAGATAATTGAACAAGTATGGTCGTCCCTATTGTATGTACTATTAACCAAAAATTGGATTATCTGCAAAAACACTACGGTAGAGCGGTTTATGAATTTTCTACGTGGTGACTTTATTTTACCAAAGATGATGAACCGTGAACTCAAGCCATTTTTATGCTTTGTAGAGATCGTTTTCTTATTTTTGCGCCGAGCAATTGTTTAAAAGCGCAGGCCGAAACAGGTGAAATCAGAGGACATTACTTGAATGCTACTGCGGTACCTGTAAGATGATGAAAATGGCCATATGTGCCAAGACTTAGGATTTCCTATCGTTATGCATGACTCCTTCTGGTGGATTCACTGCAAAACTAGCTTGGCTCTTATTGCCGTGACAACGGCCTACTTCTTCACATCCCTCGCGCAAATGCTGCAGTTATTGATAGACATGAAAAATCATGGCTGCCATTTCCGTGTACTATCTAAGCAATTACTATGTCTGGTGGAGATCATATTCACGCCGTACAGTAGTATGTAACTGAAGGGAACGTGAATGACTTTAGGTTTTCGCTTTTATTAGTGCTGATCTAAATCGAAAAAGACCGAAGTCGCGGTATTTTCCTTCTTCACTCAATATTGGGTCCTCTATGCCAGGTGTTCTGCCCGTGGCTTCAGGGGTATTCATGTTTGGCATATGCCTGCTCGGCCCGAAATCTTTGGGGGGGGGAGGATTCCGTCTACAGTTTGGCTGAGGAGTGGGAGGGGGGGGGGCTTTAGGACACCCCTTGGGAATGCACCTGGTTCAGTAGCTAATAGGGTGGCTTTAGAGGCGTGTGTACAAGCTCGTATGAGGACTAGATCTTGCTCGGAAGGTAATGAAGTAATTCCGTGGAAGCTAGCAAATGGAGCCCCTGAACTAGCCGCTGCTTGTGAAAGTAGGGAGAGACAATTCCGAATTCGAACCAGTAGATAATCGAGATAAAGAGAAAAGTAAGTGTGCATAATTCAGTATTCCGTTGTTTCCTAATGGATTGCAATTAAGTCGCCAATCTTTTCCTAAAAAAAAAGATTGGGCCGATTGCCGAATAAAACAAAAAATGAGCATTCTACTACTATGTATTTGCTATCTCTTTATATGTACAGATGTACAGATCTTACATATATATACAAGATAGATCGAAGACTAAACAACTCATCCTTCTATTGTTTGTTGTTGGATCCATAGGATTGGATTAATTATGGATCCTTTGATTGGTGGACTTTTTATATCTCCTAGTTTCAGGCCTAGATCAACCATAGGGAAAGGCTCCTTTACCCATCCTAATGTGTCTTTTTCTTCATGTTAAATAGAAACTTAATTATGTGATTATACGAAACATTTCTTTATATTCTTTATTTATAGAAATAACAAAACTATCTCTATTTTCATGAGAATTTGTACCTCACATTAAAGCTGTGGTCTTTCTATTTTAAATTGAGAAAAAGAGTCTATCAATATATATTGAAAGTGATACCTCGGCTTCCCACAAAAGAGAATCATTTTTTACTTTCCTATTTGATTTCTTTATCGAATTAACATACAATCTATCTAATCATTAGGATTGTTAATTAATACTGAGTAAGTATTAAAGACGATCAAGTTAGTGAAAGAAATGGATTCTCCTTCGAATGTATTGTATTTTCATCAAATAGGGGTAGAAAGACTCTATGGGAAATGGTGGTGCCGTTCGATTTTGTTAACGAAAGTAGAACATCGGTTGGGCTAAGTAATCAATGGAATAGTCTTGATGGTATTGGACATACCAGTAGAAGTGAACACCTATCTAAACGATACGAAGAAAAAGGATTTTCCTAGTTGAATCACGGGTAATTATAGTTTCCACTAATGGTGATTCTTTATTTGAATAGGATATTTGGAGTTTGATCTCCTGATGACACTTTTTTAGTTAGGGATAGTAATGGTGACAGTTTTGACTCTGTATATTTTTGATATTGAAAATCAATTTTTGAGGTTGACCATGATAGTTCTTTTCTGATGAACTAGAAAAAAACTTTCTGTTATTTGAGTAGGGGGTATAAGAAAAAGAATCCACTATTCTCATTACTGTATATACTCAATCTAGTTGAATAATCACATTAATAGTTTCATTGGATAGTTATCTTTCGTTTTGAAGTCAGTAATTAATAGTTTCTATTCGGTAGTACCAACCAATTACAGTGACAGTTACTTTTTATACTTCCATTGTACTGAAATAGAATAGTAGTGAGAGCGGTAGGTCAGTAAAAGAACTAGAAAAAATTTCAATGTATTTCCCATGACGAAGTAGAATCCATGAAGAAGTAGCATCATATTTTCCCATGACGGAAGTAGAACAGATTTTCCATGAAGAATAGAATCAGATTTCCATTAGAATTAGAATCAGATTTCCATGAGAAGTATAATCAGATTTTCCATGAGAAGTCGAATCAATTTCCATGAAGAAGTAGAATCAGATTTCCATGAAGAAGTATAAATCGGATTTCCATGAGAACGTATAATCAGACTTTCATGAGAAGTAGAATCAACTTCCATGAGAAGTAGATCCAATGATTTCAATATAATCAAAAATACAAACATTTATTGGTTCCATGCGAAATTGTTAGGGTAAAATGATAAAAATTTTTTAAGTCAAAATGAATATTTGTGAACAGTGTGGATATCATTTGAAATGAGGAGTTTCATATAGAATTTGAACTTTCGATTGATCCCGACCTGGGATCCTCTGTATAAAGATATGATATCTATAGCGCACCCTTTATTTTTCGTTCAAAAAGGAACCTTATGGAGATCGTATCGGATTTTTTATTAACAAAGAATCCGTTTACGGATGCTATTCAAACGCATAAGGTCCAATAAATGGTATTTTCCTCCGTTAGCAATTTGGCCTATGGATTTTCAGTTTAGTGAGGTAAGTATGGGATCCGTAGTAGGCAGAAAAAATTACCTCGTTTGATCGAGTTGCTACTAAGCGATCTCTACCTGTCATCTTGTGTGTTGCTTCTGGGAGCACGCATTCAAGAGGAAGGGTGAGCTTGAAAGCAAATGCTTAAAATACTTCTGCTTCATCGATTGATCAATCAATAAAAAGTTTATTCTATGTACTCAATTCTTACATCTCCTCACTGGTGGAGTACGCCAGTTTTTGGTATGGTTGGTGATATCATTATTGCTGAACCTAACGCCTACATTGCATTTGCGGTAAAAGAGAATGGAACAAACATAAAAAAGGTAATACCTGAAGGTGTCACAAGTGTCGAATATTTCTTCCATAAGTTTATTATCGACCCAATAGTACCTGCACGTAATCTTTAAAAGGTGTTCTTGGGTGAGTTAGTTCACTCCCACGGTTTCTTTCCCTTGAATCCAAGTTCAAACATGTCAGTAAGCACTAAGAGTCGTTACTTTTATTTGTACGAACAAGTATTTAATTCTCGTATCAGTGTGTTTTCTTTGTTGACTAATTTCTCCTTGTAATAAGAGACAGAGGTTTCGGATAGTTTTGATTTTAATTTTATTATATGTTATTATGCTTTATTTTATTAGTTTATATGATTAAATTATAATTATAATATAAAAGAATATAATAATAATAATATAACCATTTTTTTAGAATATTTTAGAAATATAGAATTACAGAGTTTCTAATCTAATATTTTCCTATCTAATCATATAGAATTATAGTGGATATTACGTATTACTTCTAAATAAATAATATTTTATTATAATTTTTTATAATCGCTTTATAATACACTATGGCTTGATATACTTATAATAGATACTTGATATTACTATATAGATATATCATAAGTAATAGCTATATCCATAAGAAGATATCTTTCTCTAGTACTATATTTAAACAGATAGAAATTTAAATTGAGGCACCTAGTCTATACAATCCCAACTTCCCCTCTATTTTGGTGCTTTATGGGCCTGTATTTCCGGCAATTGCAATGGTTTTTCCTTATTTCTTCATGTCCACAAAAAACGAATATTGTCTATAGACCCATTTGACCGAATCTTATCACTTAATTTCAACCTGATGATAATACCGATATTACTCTTTAATAGGTAATGATATGTGGCTCTGCTCCGAAAACACACATGAACGAACGTTATGCGGGAATATGATCTCTGCATAAGGCATGTATAGTTAATATAGCTGTTCAAATGATTAGTGAATATTTTTCAATAGATCAAATGTATCTAACCAATTACCTCCTAAGTTTTCACATCAGAATCGTGTCTAGTTGTGCAAGTTACTTTCTGTATCACGCAAGTGTAAAGTAAAATTATTTGGGGATTCCGCGTCATTCCAATCGAATGCAATGGATCTAGTTATGTATGAATGTGCGATCAGACATAGTAATGATAAACTTATAACGGGTCTCGAAAAACGAGTACTTTGTTGCTGTGGTCCTGTATCCTTTTTTTAGTTTCTAGGATGAAAGAGTTGTGGACTTCCAGTTTCTTGGTAGGATTTGATATCCGTCTGTCCATCTCACAAATCATTTTTTTTCCACAAGGGATCGTTTTGTCTTTCTAACTGGGCTCGCGGGTCTCTTCATTTATCTCTTTATTTGTGGTGCACCATTTCGTGGAATGTAGTAGCGGTTATGACCGATTCGATAGCAAAAGAGGAATTGTGTATTTTCGCGGGGGATTTCCTGAATAATCGTCGCATCTTCTTCGCTTCTTTATTAGAGATATCCAATCAATCATAATAAGTTAAGAGGGCTGTATCCTCGTCGTGTCCTTTATATGGAAATCAGAGGTCCAAGGACCATTCCCTGACTCGTACTGATTAGATAATTTCCTTCCACGAGAAATTGAACAAAGCTGCCAATTGGCTATTTCTTGCGCGTACCGAATTGAATCTTTTTGAAAACGACTGAAGTGAAGAATAAATGAAGAATCAAATTTTCTAAGATGGGGGAAGGAACTTGAAAACCTACCGAACTGTATTTCTTAATACACATTCTCTTTTAGGCCCCAGATGTGGAATTGATACCCTTTTCTGGTGACGTGAAAAACATTTCGAAAGAATTAATTGATCAGGGGGTTTTTTTTTTTTTCGCTCGAAACTCGTTCGTTACTTCAAGTGGGTTTTTTCGAGTATTCAATCGTAAAGGAACAAAATGAAAATAACATTGGTTCAATTTGCCCTTGAGATATTCCCGGAATAATATTGATTTCTTTTTTCGCATGTTCATCCGAAAAGGACTCTTAGTCGAGTCGATATGCCTTCTAAATTAAATAAAAAAATAAAATTATTACAATATCTTTATAATAATAATGGGCTTGATATTACTTATAATAGATACTTGATTGTACTTATAATAGATATATCATAAGTAATATATATATCCTAAAAGATCTCTTGCTAATAGATAGAAATATTAAAACAGATGAATATTAAATTGAGGCACCTATTCGAATGACAGTTCCCAACTTACCCTCTATTTTTGTGCCTTTGTGGGCATATTATTTCCGGCAACATTGCAATGGTTTCCTTATTTCTTCATGTCCAAAAAATAGATGTCTAGACCCCAATGGACCGAACTTATATTTTATTTCAACACTGGGATAATACAAGTTATTTTTCTCGTTAATATGGTATGAATCAGTGCTCTTTCCGAACACACAAATGAAAGAACTGTTTTCGGCGGATATATGATATCTGCATAATGCATTTATATGTAAATAATAGCTGTTCAAAATGGTTAGTGAATTTTTAAATAGAAACCCAATGTATCTCACCAATTACTCCTAATGTGTCACATCAGAATAGTGCTAGTTGTGAAGTTACTTCGTGGACGCTCAAGAAGTTTAAAGCGTACAACATTTTATTTGCGATTGCTATATTCGCTCAATTCCAATCGAATGCAACTGGATCTCAGTAGAGTATGAATTGGCGACAGAACATATTATGTAGAACTTATAACGGGGATCGAAAACGAGAATTTTTGGCTGGCCTGTATCCTTTTTTTAGTTCACTAGGATTCTTAGTGGTGAACTTCCAGTTATCTTGGTAGGAATGTTGATTCCGTATTTCCATCTCAAGCAAATCAGTTTTTTTTTGTTTTTCCACAAGGATCGTGATGTCTTCTACGGATCGCGGGTCTATTCATTGCTCGTATTTGTGGTGCAAATCTTCGTGGAATGTAGGAGCGTTATGAACCGATTCGATAGAAAAGAAGGAATAGGTGGTGTATTTTTCAGCTGGGGATTGTCCTGGAAAACTCGTCGCATCTTCCTCGCTTCTTTATGAGGATATCCATCAATCAGATAGAGGTTAAAGAGGGTCTTTATCCTCGTCGTGTCCTTTATATGGAAATCAGAGGCCCAAGGAGCCATTCCCTTGACTCGTACTGATGAGAATTTTACTCCACGAGAAATTGAACAAAAAGCTGCCGAATTGGCCTATTTCTTGCGCGTACCAATTGAAGTATTTTGAAACGAACTGAGTGAAGAATCAAATGAAGAATAAATATTTTCTCAAGATGGGGAAGTAACTTGAAACCTATCCGAACATGTATTTCGTAATACAGAATCATCTTTTAGGCCCCGATTTGGAATTGATACCCTTTTCTGGTTAGACGGTGAAACATTTCGAAAGAATTAATTGATCCAGGGTGAGTTTTTTCGTCTCGACACTCGATTCGTTCTTCAAGTGGGTTTTCGAGTATTCATCGAAAGGAACAAATGAAAATAAAATTGGTTTTCAAATTTGCCCAATTGAGAATCCGATACATTTACTTCTTTTTTTCTCATTTTCATCCGAAAAGACTCTTATTCTATGTCTATATTCCTTCTAAATTAAATAAAAAAATAAAATTATTACACAATAATAGGAAGGAATAGACCCATAGGTCAATACCTTGTTATACAACTCGTGCTTCAAAGAAATATCAGATCAGATAGAGTCAACGAATGAAGCAGTTCATTTAACAATTCAATTCACAGAAAAAAAAATGAAAAAAAGAAAGCATTGGCCTCCCTCCCATACTCGCATCTATAGTATTTTTTGCCCTGGTGGTCCTCTTTCTCATTAATAATGTTCGGAACCTGTTACTAATTGTGGAATACCGGCAAGCCGAAAATTTTTTTGAATCATATTCAAGAGAAAAAACTTCTGAAAGATTCTAGAATTAGAGACTATTCCTATTTGACGAAATGATAAAGGAGTACCGAACCGCTATACAAAAACTTCATATAGGAATACACAAGGAAACAATACAATTATCAAAGCACAACAATGAATATGATCTGCCATATCATTTTGCCTTTCTCGACAATACTTGACCAAAACCTCTACAATTTGCTTGTGCTATTCAAGTGGTTTTTTAGTCTGAGTATGAAGACCTCTTCATTCTAATTCTTGGTTCAGGAATTCCTCTATAACTTAAGTGACACAATAAAAGCTTTTTCTATTCTTTTAGTTACTGATTTAGATCGGAATTTCACTCGACCGCATGTTGGGAACTAATGATCGGTTCGGTCTACAACGATTTTGGATTGGATCATAACGATCAAATTATATCTGGTCTTGTTTCCACTTTTCCAGTTATTCTAGATACAATTGTGAAATATTGGATCTTCCTTTTTTTTAAATCGTGTATCTCCTTCGCTTGTAGTAATTTATCATTCATGAATGAATAAAGAACTCATTTGATCTTATTATATCAATCAAATCAGAATCTTTCTTTCGTGTATAAAGAAAGTATTTTCAATTTTACTTAATTCTTTATACTTTTATCTGTTCAAGGTATTCGTCCTATATCCAGTACAATTATTCCAGTCAATGACAGATCGTGTAAGGGAACTAATACTTAGCTCTTCTAATTTATTGTAGAAATTCCGGGATCAATGATTGGACATGCAAAATAAAAATACTTTTTCTTGGGTAAGGAAGAGATGACTCGATCCATTTCTGTACGATCAGATATTAATAACTCGGGCATTATTTCAAAATGCATATCCCAATAATGTGATTTAGCGTCTTAATTCGGTTATTTTTTCTTGAATAGCGGCAAATAACATGTTTTTTGTAATCCGGTCTGTTTATCATGATAGGGCTGAACTATTTCTTCTGTCTTTGTGATTCCTTCTATTTGATTCCTTTATTGTGATGTCTTATCAGCAAGATCTTTCCATTTTTTTCTATGAGTAAATATTTTGTCCAATTCATAGATCGAATTGAATGGTCGATTCGTGAATAATCTGTTATGTTTTTTTGAATCTTTGGCATTTTCATTGGTCATGTACTTTTCCCTTCCTCAATTCAAAATAAAGAACTTTGGTCCCTTTTTTCAAGTTTTTTCATTATTCGTTTTTAGCACGAGAACTGTTCGTTTTAGAACTAGAAACTATTCGTTTTAGAACTAAACTATCGTTTTAGAACTCGTTTTGAACTCGTTTTAGAACTAGAATTTTGATGACCCATCTTGTTTTTTTTCTTTTGAACTTTTAGAGAGTTCTTTTTACTTTTCTTAAGTATTTTTTTGAGTTCCTTATATATGGGTTCAAAAAGAAGGTTTGGTTTCGGGTAGAACAAAAATGGAGTTCCGTTTCCATTCCCCAAACTGTTAAAAAACTAAACTTTTGTATTTTTTTCCTTTTTTTCATTGGATCTCCAATGAGAGTCGTATTTGAGATCTTCGCCAAGTTTTACAACGACAAGGAAATAAATCTTTATCTGAATACATCGTTAACCATCTTTGGAAATTCTGTTTCTGATAATGGAACACCATTATGGTGCATTAACCATGTATTGCTCCTTTCCATTCCTTCAAATCCTCATACCGACTCGGGAATTGAATATAACATACGTCCAATATTTTAGCTATTATCAATTGAAGGCAATACCATTTTTTTCTAAAGAA
>PYDT01001584.1:0-14988 GCA_004837865.1 Musa balbisiana
ATTTTTAATTACCTACTAAAAGTAGCACCTGTTTCTACACAAGATCCAGCTCACAACTCATTTCGTCCTAAAATTGCGGAGTAATGACCTCTAGATTGGTATTTCCTTAGTGATTCTTTTCCAGGTCCTTGGCTTTCACATGAGTTGAAATTTTCATATTTCCGGATGTGCAAAGAAGTATAACTATCTTCATATACCAGAACGTTCGCTAATTAGTACGCGTCTTCAGAATTGTAACCTTCCCATGGCATATCAGCTACTAATACGTTTTTTCCCAAAGCAGTTCCCCCCCAACTGTAGACGCACCGTCCGCTAGAATTTGTCCCTTTTTAATGCGTTACCCGGGAACCTGAGTTTTTGATGCACTACAGTTATTTTTGTTGAACGTTGATAGATAACTATGAATACTTAGACTTATAGTAGTGTCCCCCTTAACTTGATAAAATGATCTTGTGAGGTCCAGTAATAAATGATCTTTCCCTCACAGTTCGGCTATAGCGGAAAACCCCCGAATCTAAGCCGTTTGGGCGTTCCGTCCCAGTTCCAACACTGCACTCTCGGACGGAGAAAGCAACTGCTTGGCGCTGCATATTAGAACTCCTTAAGCCCGATTCGCATCATTAGCCCTCGGTACAGGAATGAGGAAGCTCCAATAGAAAAATAATTGGAAGGGAAAAATACTTCTAAGATGAAGCTGTTCCATGCAATAGTCGGAACTCCTTGACGGTATCGGGCCATGGACAACCTGTTCTTCTGAATTCCCCGATTCCAGGCCCAAGAATTTTTCCTGCTGCTACCATGTACTTTCATCTCTATTTGGTGATAAATAAACTATCTGTGCCTCTTTTGATCTTTCAGCTATTTCTAAAGTGGACTCTCATAGATCCCAATGACCACTCCTCACATGAATGGCTAAGGATCCAATAGTCCAACTTGATTTCCTTCGGACGTGTCAATTGACAATACGTCCCATATTGGTAGGATGAAATATCTCGTCTCCGAAAACTAGCAGTTCTCCCCGCAATCTCCAGTACCCAAATAACTATTTCGCCCAGCGCAGTTGTGTCAATGGATTCGTTCGATCAAAAACTTGAGAAAAGGATGTAGGCCAAAAAACGATTCATAAGTGGTTGTTAATAGACGTTGAAGTTACCAAATTTTGAGAGTCGGTATCATTTTGCCGAATTGCTCCGGCATGATAGTTCCTCGAACCGGCATTTTCTAAACGAACAAGAGCCAGTCCGATTGATCGTAACAGATCCGGCTATAGAACCGAAAAAATCCGTTATTTTTCAAGTGATTCATATCGTCAATGTACCATTCCAAATTTAATCCCGATCAATGAGCCGCAGCACCAATACAATCGCGTGGTAATAAAAATGTATTGTTCTGAGTATATCAATTCCAGTCCTCCGGTTCATATTTCTCGACCAATCCTTCCTATTCACATCTTTGTTGAAAAAATTTCTTTGTAATTCTTTACATAAAGACATACAGAAAATACCGGTCCCCGCCTAACACAAGCAAATTGTTGATAAAATTCCAAATAGCACTTTTCTTTTGAACCCAATCTTTTTTTTTCCTCCTTATCATCGTAAAGACAAAGAAATTTCAGGGTAACAAACATTATCTATATTTCTCATTAGAGATTCGAGCACCCATAGCTGATGATAGAATTATAAATTATATTTTTTGTTTCCCTACTTACACGGGCCCTTCCTTCTTTTCTATCATTTCGAATTCCTGATCTTCCTCCCCCAATCTGATATTATGTGCTGGTATAGACAGAAATTCGTTATGGTCGCAATTCGACGTAGTAAATACCCGACTTTGCCAATATTTTATTGATCACAAATTCTGTATATTCCATTTACTAACAGGTTCCCAGGGAATTCATTAGGGGAATGTTTCAATAAAACAGGTTTGTTCTTGGCAATATCCTCTACCAAAGGTTTTCCAATGAATCCCGCGGGTACCTATAATTCAGAAGAATATGTGAGTGATCAACACAGGTATCTCTTTCTTTTTCAAGGGTTTCTACCAATTGAGATCTTAACACAAAGATTTAAATCAATTTTCTTGATCTGTATCTTCAATTTTTGGAAACTTAGGAATTCTTCCGTCAAGTCCCTCATTAATGACCTACAAAATCCCTCAACTTGGATCTGACTAAATCCAGGTATTGTGACATTCCCTCATTTTTTCATCATTCCGGAGGCATCTGAAAGCTTAAGTTTCTGTTTTATTGAAAAATCGCATTATGAGCTCACTATTTATCGAACCATACGGCTCGATCTAGCAATGATGGAATGTATAGTCTGTTTACTGAATCACTGAAATTTTGCAACAACTCCAATAAGGTAATTTCCTACGTCTGAACTGAAATGAGACAGAGTAATGAAGAGAAAAACATTTTCGAACGCAAGTTCGAATTTGCGACGGTACAAATGGAAATGGAATTGATAAAGCATTCCCGGAAAATTCTGTCACTTACACTTATGGAGTCTTATATAGAATATAAAATTCATTCAATTTTCTACCTATTATTATGAATTCAATTTCTACTATTATTTATATAACGTCACCTATTATTATGATATAACGATCAATTGATTGGGTAGCAAAAAATAACTGGATTCAGGATGAAATTGAATCTCTATGAATGAATAAAGAAAGACGGAACATATAGAGGTTTCCCTTTTTATGGGCATACTTATTTTTTTGAGTTTCCATCATGTTCAAAAAAAATTTCGATTATTTTTTTGCTAGTAGAATATTAGCAATTGATTGAATTGCGTAATAGGAGTAATAATTGATTAGTGGCATGCCATATAGCTATCTACCTGTCTCCGCATATCACATCTTTGATCGTAAGTTCACTTGTGCAACAGAAGCGTCGCACTATACATACATTCCTATTTTTTCTATTGGCATATAGAAAATGAAAAAAGAAGGCTGACGATTCTCTATAGGATATGGGATATGTACAAAGCGGTATCTGTGTAACATTTTCTGTTTGAGGTTACATATCCCCATATATATTGTATAATTTTTATTGTTATATTGAAATGAAAAAGCTTGATTATTGAAAATAATTGTACTGTTATCATAAATCAATTTGATTTTGTTTATGCCATTAAGGAAACGCAACAATTTGAGATACAAATTGAAGCACCTTTCACTATTCAACAACAACAAATGTAATGGGTTCAATTTGCCCTTAATATTTACGTCTTTGACCAAAATCCTATTTTTTATTACTTATTTGGATCGAATTTGGTTTGGCGACATGGCCAAGTGGTAAGTCTGGGGGACTGCAAATCCTTTATCCCCAGTTTTTTCAAAATCGGGGTTGTCGCCTGATCACACAAACTTGGGATTTCTTCTTCTGCTGATTTAAACTCGACGAATTCTGGTCCCCGGAGAAGGGAGGCAAAAGGTAAGCCTATCGATACTCTATTTTTAGATCTGATTTCTATAAGAAAGCAATTTTTTTTAAAGAAAGAGTCCAATTTTTTTTCTCAAAAATCCGGGCTTTGGGTGTGGCCCAGAAGCGGTACCAATAGGAGAAGTAGGCCTTACTTATTATATGATTACTGCTTTTAATAGGATTATGAATTGGGTTCGGACATTATTTTTTAAGTAGAATAACTAAAGTAGAATAATAAAGAGTTATAATCAATAAATAAATAGTGAACGTAATTCTGGGATTTCAAACTACGAAAGTAAGAGGTCGGAAATCTTGGTATCCAAAGGTTCCTACAGGACACTCCCATTTTTGCTACTAGGATTGAAGAAGAGATTGTACGAAAGACATCACGAATTCCTAATTATCTTACACACCACCGTGGTCTACTGGACTCTCTCCTGTAATTCGAATTGGATAGGCTGATGGGGAAATCATTTAGGAAGTTGTGGAAGGGACTGAAGATACGTTTGTATCCAGACTCCGAGGTCTCTAGTACTCAACTTCAATCGGATAGTTGGTCGTCTCTTATTGATAAAGAGTAAAAGTAAAAGTTGAGAAAACCAAAAATTCTTTGCCCGTGTAGGATAGGGGGATTACGAAAAAAAGAAGAAGGTGGTAATACTGTGATGGTGTCTCCCCAGTCTTTCACAAAAAAAACAGTAAGCTTATCAACTAGAAATAGAGGTATCTGATAGATATTATCTATCTTGATGGTATAATTTTGATGTCTTTTGCTTATGAAAAGGGTAACAACAATAGTCTTATTACTCCACCATGTTTCCATTGTGGGATAGGAATAGTTCCTTTGCTATTTCTTTTCCGAGAAAAGAAGGTGTGTGTATTTGTATTTATGCTTAATCTCCGATTTCTTCTACCAGAAATCTTATAATCTTGTTACGAGTTAGTTCCTTGGATGGGTTCATCACTACTTAAGTTAGTCATAATTTTCCATTTGCTCTGTGCCCATTGAAATTCCACTATGATTTGATCAATAATGGAATAATTCCTTCATAGAGATAGGATACATCATTTATATGGATATAGTACTTCTCGCTTGGGCTGCTTTAATTGTAGTCTTTACATTTTCCCTCTCACGTCTAGTATGGGGAGGAGTGGACTCTAGGGTACTACTAATCGTGAGTAATCGCTTGAGTATTGTAATTCTCCAATTGTTTATTGATCGTTTGGGCAAAGCTTTAAAAAAGAAATGTCTCTGTTCCAGAAATATCTGAAATACAGTAAATGAATAAGAAAATCAATAATGAATATAACCAGCGATCAAGAATTAATGATGACATAGTTGTATTTCGAACCTAAAATCCACGCCTGATCGGAAATTTTTTCCAACCGAATTCTTCCTAAATATTCTATTTTTTGATAAACCTAGCTCTTACCAGAATTATGGAATTACAAAACGAAAAATCTGAAATTGGGGGTTTGTTTCTTTTTCTTTATTTGTTTCCCTCTTTCTTTACTTACCGTTCAAAGAAGAGAAAGCGTTCCGCTATCTAATATATTATTTACTACACTCATACTTTCTATTGGAATGACTAGTTGTTTTCCCAAGAGTTCTACACATAATAAAGTAGATCTTTTTTCTCCGTTGATCGAATCCAACATATCGCGCATTTTCACCTTTTTTTAGCTCCTAAGATTTTTTATGCTTTGTTTGACTCATCTCATGTCATGTTTAGTCCAAAAAATTTGGAAGGTCTACTCTAATTTAATCTACTTCTTTTTCATCTGATAAGTTATCATGGAATATACTCCGCAGAATCATCTGTTTAATGGATAAGCATACTTCTGAGATGGGAAATCTAAAAAAAAGAAAAAATATTCTTTTCTTTGTTTCGTTTTCTTTGTCTTTTTTTTATTTAATTTATTTATAGAGAATATGCCCATACTATTTTTGTCCTTGCTCCCATTGATTCCTTGGATAGAGCTCGGGAACCTATACCGGTATCGCTATATAAATCTAATAAAACCAGGAATTAAAGAGTTGGCCTTCAATTATTTTTTAATTGATCGAAATCCACACAAGTAAATGTGCCAAAAACTATCGAATTTGGACCTGTTATTTTTGATTACATTTAGATCTATCATCTAATCTATGTACCTAATATTGTATATTGACCTAGATAATAGGCTTTCTCTATATACAGCCTATATCTGTATACAGTACACTTTCTATGACTCATATGGATAATAAATAACTATACCATACTATCATCGCTCAGCTAACTACTATCTCATATCCTTATTATCTCAGATACTTAATGATTCCAGAAGATCCTTTCATTTACTTAGTTTGAAATTCCGTTTCTGTTCATTTATTGTCAATCATTGAATAAGAACTAATAAATCAAGTTTTCAGGTCAATTAATCATTTTGACTGACTTGTTTTTACTTATATGATAGTAAAAGGCATAGAACTAGATGAACATTGCGTACCATAATGCGAGAATATTTACTTCCATATCCAATTGTTTTTTTTACTTCGCAATAACTCGGGATCTAATCCCTAGAGATGAAAATTGATTCTTTAAATGCAATGGGATGAATTGCTCCTGATATCTGACTCGGATCATATTCTATAACAATATCTGATCTATCAAATCGCTTCATCGTCGAGATTGAATAGTATACATAGGAAGATCCTTTTATCCATACTAAATCTGAAAGGGACTCCCTGATCAATAAAGAATCCCATTGAATTTGCAATCCTTTTTTTCCACTTTTTCTTTTTCTATAAATACCCTAAAACCGTCTCCTTATATCCTCCTCCTTCGTTATACTTAATACTACAATTATGTACATACAATTATTGAGGATTATAGACTGTGTATTCTATGAATCCCAAACAGAATCCAAGAGTGAATTGATATTGAAAAAAAAGGCCGGGTTAAGTATAAACGATCTAATATACTTCCAACAATTTAATACAAAGGAACGTTGCTTGGGTCTTTTCTTTTATTTGATTAGTACCTCTTTCTTCGATTGGGACTGGAAGGCAATCATCCAAACATTAAGTGGTGCAATTTAAATGAGATGAGATAGATGTGTTTTCCAATTAGTCCTGAGGCTACACAACAAGTCGCAGCAAAAAGGTTGTCGTTTAACTGACAAGTCTCCTGTCGAGGTACTTATTTAATTTTCATTATGTATTTTACATAACCGAATACAATTTGCGTATGTACATCCTCGGTAAAAAATAGGGAGCAACTCTAAAAAAAAAACTTTTTCTACTTGTCTTGAGCAAGAAAATCGAAAAAGAAAGTCAGTAGACGAGTATTCTCTTAAAATACTAAATAAGGAATACCACCGATTGTACGAATCTATATATGGTTATGTCTCCTCCCTTTCATCGGCACTAGTGGAATAAAATGGAATTCCTGTAGTTGTCTTATTGATAAATGGAAATGAAACAAAGAAATAATGACTCTCCCCTGGGATTAGATCTTGCTCCCTGTCTCCTTTTTCATTCCGGAAAATAGAGACATTTCATTTCTCCATTCATCGGTCGTATCCTAGTTCTGGACTGACGGGGCTCGAACCCGCCCGCTTCCGCCTTGACAGGGCGGTGCTTTCTGACCAATTGAACTACAATCCCATGCGAGTGTATGGTATACATTTCCCTTAATGGTTTGCAGAAACACATTTTCTTCGCGTCGCGGTTGTAACAGAGACCACGATTATCACTCACGATATCATATACACGATATCATATCCCATAGAACACATAGATATGGACTATAGTTAAAGTGACACGGATTACTAGTAGCCTGTGTTATGTTGTTTTTATTGCCAAAAATGGATAATCCCTTTCATTGAGAAAGTAAACTATTTTTCCTTTCCATATCTTTTGCTTGGATAAGTATTTGACTCTAGATCGTTAGAAAGAAAAGATCAGAACGATGAGAAAAACATGGATAGAGAAACAAAAATGACTCTTTCTCTTTAACGGATCAGGTATTTTTTGTTCGGGGACAAAATTGTTCTATCATTTGGTTAATCATATCAGGAGCGGCGATTTTTTGGGCCGAGCTGGATTGCCATCGTAGACATATCGCCAACGAATTTACAGTCCTCCCATTAACCGCTCGGGCCTCGACACCAGGAAGAATTCCTTCTAGCCTTATTGATAATACCATGGATCACCTTCCTTTCGTATACCCCCATGGGAAGTTTTCGACTCCCGCTGCCTCCTTGAAAGAGAGATGTCTGACACTAGACGATCGGGGCATATAGTCCGCCCAACTGTCATCATACTAGGATGATAGTATCGATAGTTTTTTGGAATTGTCCAAATAAAATCTAATGATATTACAGATCTGACACGCTTTTTCTACTTTTTAGTTATGATTCCATAGATTTTGTTTTGGATTTGATGGTTCGATGAATTAACCATCCCATACTATTTTATATAGCGCAAGGAGGTACAGGAACTCCGTCCTTCAGGCCGTGATTGTGCGCCACGAACAGACAAGGTGGTAGAACCCTCCCACGTAATTCCTTTTCTTCAATTTGAACAATCATTAATTTTAACTTAACATCGTGCTCTCGTATCATTTGTTCAGATAAATATGCCTATCACTATCTCGACTTATCAAAAATTTAAAAAAACGATCCGAATTTTCCTTTTTTCTTTTTTATTTTTAATAGAATGCGTTCAGGGAGAATAACCCTCTCACATCATTCACGAAAATCTATCGAATTCATGTCGATGCATATTGGTACCGGTATCCAATCATTGAATCTTGTTTGATGGGTCAGTAAAGGTAAACAATCGTGGTCGGTCCTTGAAACAATTCCACTGCATTATTTTTATCAAAAAAAAAAACAAATTTGCCCACTTTTCTTATGGGGGGTAATCATCAAATTTGATTTCTCCTAACATGAACTTGTATATATTATGTTCCTATATTATATATCCTGTCCTATATTATGGCCTAGACTCTCTGGAAAAAGGCTATACTTCATGATCGCATAAAACAAGCCCTTTCACTCAGTGGGAGAGTAAGCCCTGGTAAGAGCGTAATCTCGTTCAAAATCCGATAGGCTTTTCCACTAACAAAGTTTTAGTCTTTGTTTTTCGGTGGAGAATAGAGAGTTCTTTGTTCTTTCGACAAAGAAAAGGTAACCACCATTATAAGGACTTCTGATTATTACGAGTTATAGTTAAAAAGTGAAAACATTTATTCATTATTATTAGTATACATTTTATTATATAAAATATGAATAATTGTAGTTATTAAACTATCTACTCTGGCTACTGACCAAAGTAGTCCCTCTTCAGTCTAATTATCATAATTTTTGTTTTGGACAGGAATATTCTACTGTCCAATCGCTATTATGAATCGCCAAACCAAGTTCTATGTCTCCATTGTTTTTTCAAACCCAGCATCAAATTCAAATCCATAAAACTAAGATGGACCTAAAACCCATTGAATGAACGACTCTTATCGGCTATTCTGCTCTTTAATAAATTCGATATAATGAAATTGTACACGCGGATTTTTTTATTTCCTAGACCACGCAAGTCAGGAAGTTGTCGATATTTTCCGAGTTAATGAGCTTCTTCTTACCGAATTGCTCCTGGGAATAAATCGATCTTCTTTCCGCTACCTATGAAAGTAAAAGTTTATTTCGAAAAAATATATTTTTCAATATTCTTTCCGTTATTTCAGAATCATATATTGTTTTGTTCTTCCGCCAATGCAATAGAGAACGAATCGAGAAGGGTACTTTACTTTCATTCCAGTACTACCATTATTTAAATATTTAATCCTGTAGGGCAGGAAAAAACAGTGAATTTTCTTTTTTTTGTTTGTTTTAACCGTTAAAAGAATACTCTTGTCACTGTAAATATGAGTCATAGGACAATTCAGGGTTCAATACTTATTTATTTTATATACGTATAGTTATAAGATAATTAAATAGAAGGTATAAGACTAATCGAATCTGAGCTCCTGGATTTATTTACTTAGATTGGTTTGTTGCCCATATAAAGAAGAATTTGTCTCTTCGAAACCCATTGTAAGGGGCAATGGAACGAGAAATCGTCCACAGATAATCGAACTATCGTATGCCTTAGTGAATTGATATGAACGGGTTCTGAAATGTTGAATAGTTAAATAATAGGAGGATCGCTATGACTAGAGTCCTTGGTAATTTACCACGAAGAAAATGATCTATTTATATTATGATGATTGTTACGGAGGGACCGTTTCGTTTTTTGTATGTTGTTCCGGCCTATTGCTCTTCCTTGTGCTTATTTTTCGCTTAGGAGGTTGGTTTTCCAGGTACAACTTTTTGTAATTCATGGTAACCCATGGATTGGCGAGTTCCTATTTGGAAGGTTCAAATTTCTTAACCGCTGCATTTGTCCACTTCCTGGAATAGGTTAGCACATTCTTTGTTCTACGTGGGGTCCTGAAGCACAAGAGATTTACTCGTTGGGTGTCAATAGGCGGTTGTGGACTTTTGGTTGCTCTCCATGGTGCTTTCGCACTAATATGTTCATATTACGTCAATTCGAACTTGCTCGCTCTGTTCCTGCGACTTATAATGCATCGCATTCCCTCTGCTCCATTTTCTGTTTTTGGTTTTCATCATTATTCTTGAGTTTATCCCTGGGTCATCTGCTGGTTCTTTTGCACCTAGTTTGGCGTAGCAGACCATAATTTCGATTCATCTCTCTTCCAAGGGTTTCATAATTGGACGTTGAACCCAGTTCTATGATGGCGTTGCCGGAAGTTTAGGCGCTGCTCTGCTATCGCTATTCATGGTGCGACCTTAGAAAATACTTTATTCGAGATGGTGACGGTGCAAATACAATTTCGTGCTTTTAACCCAACTCAAGCCGAAGAGAACTTATTCATGGTCACTTGCTATACCGTTTTTTGGTCCAAATCTTTGGGGTTGCTTTTTCCAATCAACGTTGGTTTACATTTTCTTTATGCTATTTGTACCCTCTGGTTATGGATGAGTGCTATTGGTGTATTCGGTCGGCTCCTGATCTACTTGGCCTATGACTTCGTTTACCCAAGAAATCCGTTCACGGAATATCCTGAATTTGAGACTTTTCCCTACACCACAAATCTTCCTCTTAAACGAAGGTCTTCGGCTTGATGGCGGCTCCGATCAGCCTCATTAAAACCTTATATTCCCTTAGAGGTTTCTACCACTGGAAACGCTCTTACTGGACTTTAGCTTAGCTGTCGTGACCAGAAAACCACCGTTTTTCCGCTTGGTGTGCCGGGCAATGCCAGACTTATAAATTTGTCTCGGTAAACTACTTGAGCCACGTATCTCATTCCGATTAATCGTTATTCTGGCCGGGGCAAAATGAACGTATTTGAGTGGCTCATTTCCGTACCGAGAAACCCAGTAGAACAAGGATTGCTTTTACCTTCCGCCACCTAGTACTCTAGGTTTGGGGGTAGGTCCCGGGGGGAGGGTTATGGACCCTTTCCATACTTTGTATCTGGAGTACTTCCCTTAATTCCTCTTCAGTCTTAGGCTTTGGTGTCTTTATCATGCGGCTTCTTGGACCCGAGCACTCTTGAAGAATCTTTTCCATTCTTTCGGTTATGCTATGGAAGTGAATAAAAGGACTACCATTTTGGGTATTCACATTAATTTTGTTAGGTCTAGGTGCTTTTTCTTCTAGTTCTCGGCTGTTTTTATTTTTGTGTGGCATATTGATACCTTTCCCCTGGGGGGGGAGATGTAAGAACAATTCCCCTTGACCCAGCCCAAGTTTCATAGTTAGGTTATTTACAAAATCTCCTTTTGGGGGGGAAGAAGGTGATTGTTAGTGTGGACGATTTAAAGATATACATTGGTGGTACATGTAATGTTGGTTCCATTTGTATACTTGTGGACTTTGGCATATCTTAACCAAACGTTTGCTGGGCTCGCCGTGCATTTGTATGGTCTGGAGGAGGCTCTTGTTATAGTTTAGGTGCTGTTATCTGTCTTTGGTTTTATCCGCTTTTTGTTTTTGTCTGTTTAATCATACCGCTTATCCTAGTGAGTTTTAAACGGACCTACCGGGCCAGAAGCTTCTCAGCTCAAGCATTTACCTTTTAGTCAGAGACCAACGGCTTGGAGCTAACGTGGGATCCGCTCAAGGACCTATCTGTTTAGGTAATATCTAATGCTTTCCCCTACTGGAGAGTATTTTGGAGAGAAACTATGCGTTTTTGGGATCTTCGTGCTCCCGTGTTTAGAACCTCTAAGGGGTCCCATGTTTGGACTTGATATGCTTAAACAAGACATACAACCTTGCAAGAACGTACGTTTCGCGAATTATATGACTCAGGCTCCTTAGGTTCTGAAATTCGTGGGTGCGTAGCTACCGAGATCAATGCAGTCAATTATGGTCTCTCCTAGGAATTGGTTGGCGACCTCCATTTTGTTCTAGGAATTCTTCTTTTTGTGGGGCATTTGTGGCATCGGGAGGGCCCGTGCGGCTTGCAGCAGGCTATTGAAAAGAATCGACGTGATTTGGAACCTGTTCTTCCATGACCCCTCTTAGTTGAGATTTCTTCTTTTTGCTTTTATATCTATTCTATTTTTTTTCCTGTTCCTGGCTCGGCTATTCTACCTAGCCGGGCCAGTCCTTTTTATGAAAGATAACCGGGCCATGAATACGAAACAATTTTTCAACAGCAAAAAAAGGAAGAGAGGGATTGAAACCTCGATAGTTTCTTTGTTTAGACTATACCGTTTTTCAAGACCGGAGCTAGCAACCACTCAGCATCTCTCCCGAGACATTTCTATTTTTATAATTCCTACACATGGATAAGGCCTCATATGAGAGATACACTAACTTCTGTAGAACAGCCAGCTGCAAATCCATATTTCGATGTATCTATCTGTAGATTGTAATACATAGATATATGCATGCTCCAGTATTTCTGCTTGTGAATACATATAAACTCCCCTCGCTCCATGTCCGAAATAAAATACTCGGTAGGCGTAATATGTCTAAAGAATCAATTGCATTCATGGTCCAAATCCCTACATGATGCATTTTGATTACAATTTTGACTAAGCGAGGGATCAAATGGATAGGTCCATTTGTTGATTTACTTGGAGGTTACAAACAGGACCTATGTGCTTTCCAATTAGCTTTTTGCATTAATTGCGACTGCATCAGTCTTACTGATTAGTGGTACCGTTGTATTTGCTCTTCGATGTTTGGTCAGTAAAAAATAGTGTATTATTCCGGTACTCATTATGGATTGGATTCGTCTTTCTGTAGCTATCCCTTATTCTCTCATCTCTTGACTTATTTTTTTTTCCCCGATCCAAAAACTCCATTCCTTCTACCTTCTACTTCTAATAAATGTAATAATTGGATTGTGAGACCCATCAAGAGTTCCAATCGAGTTCCAAAAATTATAGTTCCTTCTTGTATCTGAATTTTGGCCCTGTACATATGATCCCAGACGCATATATGATATATGATATAGTCATATATGTGGTGTACTAGCGTGCTACTAACGAGAAATGCGGATCTGTCCGAATGGTAAATTTCTCTTTGCCAAGGGAGAAGATGTGGGTTCGATTCCCGCTATCCGCCCAGTGAAGTAATGTATTATATACGATAAGAGAATAAAAATCCAAAATGACTTCGAACTACTAATGCACTACGAAAGATATTTTTTTTTTTACAAAAATTTGCGGAGACAGGATTTGAACACCCTTGACCTAAGGTTATGACTTGCCAGCTACCAAACGCACACTGCTCTACTCCGCGCTGAAGAACCGTGAACTTCATGGACGAGAAAGATTGGATACGCCCCTCTACCATATCCGTACAAAAGAATAGTCTTTTATACAGAATGGTAAAGAGGGCTCCTCTCAGCTTCTATGATAATAGGACGTAGAGAATTCATACAAATACAAAGGCTATTTTTCTGCTTTACAACTTTATCTTATTGCGCCCTGTCACAAACATGCATGAAACATTCTCGAAGTAACTTGCGGATAGCGCCCCAAGTCTTCGATAGTTAGCTCTGGTCTTCCAGTCAAAAACACGTCAGATGGATACGTTAGGTGCACTATTATCGGGTGGGAGATTGCAATTTGCCTGAGTTCCCCTTTTTCACTCATGATGGAACTTTGCTTCTTTTTTTTTTTTGGGATCGACGAATCAAATGAATATTCTGTCCATTTCTGTCGCTTGGGGTCTTCTCTCCTGTCTGAATCAAACTTTTTTCTTGCCCTAATATACTGTTCATTTCCTATATTAGCACTATACAGTTCGGAATCCTACTGTAAAAATATAAGAAGGTAGATCCTCCTCTCCATCGGAAAACAAATGCGATTGTTGCTGATACCGTACATACAAAAAATAATACTCAGTAATTAAACCCTTAACCAAATTTTTCCTGAGTAGAGGCAATCCAGAAGCTGTAAGTGATATTAACCTACGGAAAAGTGGCTAAATCCAACCAATCTTGCTTGCACAATGGAAAGAAGCCACTGCTTATCTCTTCCATCGATCAATTACGCCAAAGGTGTGCGTTCATGAGCCCCGGCGAAAGTTTTTTCAATCATTCCTGCATATCCGCGCCAAGAAATTAAACATAAATCCAGTAGCCCAAACAAGAGTCCAAATAAGAACATCCACGCCCATCCTGAATAAAACTATTCATACCAAAGGATTATATCCATTGAATAAGTTGTGAAGAGTGTTACCCATATATAATCTCTTAACCATCCCATTAAATCAGTGTAAGATTCCTTAAATTGTGAAAACGTTACCCCGCCCTAAAGTGATGTGTTGCCATCCAATAAAAATTAACCCACCCCATGGTCATTTCCATCCAGACAAACTGCCAATAAAATGCGTCCCCAATCAGAAATATCACAAGTACCAGCCGCGTCCTGGCCCGTCGCAAGGAAAACATAACCGAATCCTTTTTATGCTTCATTAACTTGGAAACCACGTTCATCTAAAAGCCCTTTACTAAACATCAATTAGTTGTATTGCAAACCTAGCAATAGCATGATGAACCAAGAAGTCCCCCAGGACCTATTGTTAAGAAGAGATGAATTACTATTCTCATTAACAGCATTACCAGCCCGGTAACCATATGCTTTACCTGCATTGGAATGCTGTCCATTCGTTGAAGATAAGAGTACATCGAAACCCATATGAAGTCTTACCAGGAGCGGATTTTATCCTTGGGCAAATATAGTTCAATCAAAGATTTGTTTTTTCCTGAGTACCAAAAGCGAGCATAACATCGTTTGACATAAAGGTCCCGGTAATGGAACCAAGAAACAGGCTGCCCAACTTACATGAGATTGATAGCTTCCTTGTGCCCATTTTTGCTGCTCAATGTTTCTATCTTTGCTCCAAAAGTACTTAGTCTTTAATGTTCGGTTTTAATTTGAATCGTCGACCGATCAGTGTGGTCTCCAATCGTTGTTGTTGCGGGCACAATGGTCGAGCATCTTGCCTTATCATATTTTTTTGACATATTTTGAATGAGAGTGAG
>PYDT01001573.1:0-14988 GCA_004837865.1 Musa balbisiana
ATAAAAAAAAAGAATAAGGATGAAAAAAAAGATAAATCAATTAAAATGCGACATCCTCTGTTTGATTTCTGGAAAAGGAGAGATAGGACAAAAAAAAGAGAAGGAATATCTGACGCGTTCCACTATTCGCAAATCGCACTGTAACACATGAAAGGGAGTGAGAACATATATATTCTTTGTATATATCTATCGTCAATTGAATGTGATAATCAAGCGAAATCCTTTCGGATTAAACAGGTTCATTCACATATAAATGAACTGATGGAGGATAGGCCAAAAAAATCACACACCCCCACAAGACCCCCCCGCAGCATACACTTTTTCAATATAGAATCATATCTAACGAATTCAACGGTCCAAACAACAAAATAAATGAAAAGATAGTTGGTAATTCCAACTAGATCTTGGTATCAAAGGGATGCTTGCGAAATCGTAGACTCTACGACTTGATTGGATGAGCCGTAGTATGGAAACCTGCTAAGTGGTAACTTCCAAATTCAGAGAAACCCTGGAATTAAAAATGGGCAATCCTGAGCTCCAATCCTTATTTTGAGAAAACAAAGGTTTAATAAAATAGAATTTAAAAGATAGGTGCAGAGACTCAATGGAATCTGTCTAACGAATGGAGTTGACTCCGTTTTGTTGGTAGCTGGAATCCGTCTATCAAAATACAGAAAAGTGGTCCTATATACCTACTACGTATGTATACTATCTGCCATATCAAACGATTAATCATGACGCCAATCTATTATATTATAATTAATATAATTATAATCTGAAAAATTATAATATGAAAAATTCAGATTATTATGACCACCAACCATTTCAATGGAAGTTGAAGGAAATCGAATATTCATTATGAAAACCCCCACCCCCCCCAAACGCACCCAAAATCATTCATTCCCAGAGTTGATAGATCTTTTGAAAACTGATTATCGGACGAGATAAAGAGAGAGTCCCTTCCTACATGTCTCTACTGCGACAACAATGAAATTATAGTAAGGAGAAATGCCGGCTACTTTAAAATCTTCGTGAGGGTTCGTCCCTCTATCCCCAATAAAAAGCCTATTTTAGCTTCCTTAATTATTTAGTGCCTCTTCTTGTTTTTTCATCAGTGTTCAGTTCACACAAAGCACTATCTTTCTCATTCACCCTACTCTTTTCCAACGGCTCCGAACTAAAATCCTTGGATCTTACCCATTTGATATAACTCTGTAGGCAATGACCATATATGGGCAAAGAATCTCTATTATTGAATCATTCACCATGCGCATATCCTTATCCTTAACACTTACTTGTGCAATTTTTTACTAGGTTTTTTGGTGGGGTGGGGGGGGGTTGTGGTTGTTTCTTTTTGAGTCCCTTTAATTCACATGACACAAGTACTCCGAGATGTGCAGGCTGAAATGGTCGGTGGCTCAGTTGGTACGCAGAGGACTGAAAATCCTCGTTTCACAGTTCAAATCTGGTTCCTGACACGTAAATAATGTATCGGATAGATATTCCTACAAATTAATCGAGATAGAGCGGGCGTTATATCTAGAGCATGATACGTAATTACTCCTCTAGATGTTACATATTTACTCATCTAGATTCTTTTGTATATATATATATAAGCCTCCTTTTGGGGGATTGTAAAAAATCATATGTATGGATGGTTATGGTAAAGAACAAAGTGAGATTAGCTCGCCGTCTCTTTGTTTCTTTCTTGTTTCTTCCTACGTGCTTTCCTCTCATTCAAAAAGAATATAAGCTTCATCTAGATCCAAATAAAATAAATAGTAAAAAAAAACTTAAAAGTGCGAGAGGAGTTAAAAGATAGGCAATAGACAGAATGCACTTCAGACACAGTAGCAAATAAAATCCATCGCCTTTTCATTTCTTCATGCATATTTTTTTGACATTTATTCCATTTCTTCCTCCTTGCTTACGTTACTTTCGGGGTCCATCTACATCTAGATAAGTTATGTGGCGCGGTAGGCAAAGTTCCATAGTGGCAGAACTCTTTTGATTCTCCGGATATTTGTGTATCTATTAGGAAGTTTGCAGCTCCGTTTAAGATTTGTTCGGTATAGAGAGACTTCTAATTGTCCCATACATTTTTTGGTCATGGTTGCAAGTTACCACGCATAACATATGGAAAGGAGGAGAGATTATCAATCACGGAAAAAATCGATAGAGAAAAAGCCGGCTATCGAGTCGAACGCTATTGACCATCGCAGATTACAAATGCGATGCTCCTAACCTCTGAGCTAAGGCTTGCTCACATCACATAACAGAAATAGCGTATATAGAATTGAGGAAAACTACCGATTTAAGCTATTAGCTGTCTTATCTATTAGCTTTCGTTTAATATTACTAGAACTATAACTATATAACTATATAGTATAAGTTTCTATATAGTTTATATAGTAGACTTAGTATCTTCTGATACTATTCTCTAAACTATATACTTATAACTAACTATATACGTAATAACTACCCTATAAGAATTCTGACATTGTCTTCTGACTATTCTAACTATATCACGACTATACTATACAACATGAGTAATTATGAATTTATATTAGTGATTTATTTAATTTTTTTTTAATTATAATTTCTTTATATTATATAATAGAATGAATATAAAATTGGTTAATTGGATTTTGATTAGAAAAAATCTAATTATTTCTTAAAAAAAACTATTATTTTTTTAAGCAGTTATATAAAATATAGAATCGTATTATAGAATCAGATCATTTCATATGACGTTAATTATATTATGTTTAATTATAGCTATAGCCGAATCGGTCCTAAGATAAAAAAAGATACGGATAAGATACAATCTAAATGAAAATGAGACATTCCTCTGGGTTGATTCGAAAAGGCGATATAGGACAAAAAAAGAAAAATGAATAGCGACCGTTCCAACTATTCCAAAACAAATCGCACTGTAAAAATGAAATGGGGAGAAACATATATATGTTGGTCTATCTATCCATATTGAATGGCGGATACATCAATGATAGAATCATTTCGATTGAAACAAGTTCATTCAATCAATGAACTTATGGAGATAGCCACAAAAATCACACAGCAGCTACACTTTTCAATATAGACATCATTATCTCACAAATTCAACTGGTCCAAACAACAAAATAAATGAAAAAGAGTGTTGGAATTCTCAACTAGATCTTGGTATCAAGGGGATATGGCGAAATCGGTAGAACGCTACGCGGACGTGATTGGATAGAGCCTTAGTATGGAAACCGGCTAATTGTTAACTTCCACTTCAGAGAAACCCTGGATGAAAAAAATGGGCAATCCTAGCCAAATCCTTAATTTTGAGAAAACAAAGGTTATAAAACTAGAATTTAAAAGGATAGGTGGCAGAGATCATGGAAGGCTGTTCTAACAATGGAGTTGACTACGTTTTGTTGGTAGGCTGGATCCGTCTCTCAAAATTACAGAAAGATGGGTCCTATATACCGAATACGTATGTATACATTACAAAAAAAAAAAAAAAAAAAAAAACTTGCCATATCAAACGATTACTCATGACCCAATCTATATATTATAATTATATATAATTGATAATAGGAAAAACTTATAATATGAAAAATATCAGATGTATTATTAATCCTTTCAATGGAAGTTGAAGTAGAATCGAATATTTCAATTAGGGAAATCTTCATTCCAGAGTTTGTAATAGATCTTTTGAAAACTGCTTAATCGACGAGAATAAAGAGAGAGTCCCCCTTCTAGCATGTCAATATACCGACAACATTATTAGAGTAGAGTAAATCCGTCGACTTTAAAAGCGTGAGGTTCAAGTCCCTCTATCCCCAATAAAAGCCTCTTTTAAACTTCCTAAGTATTTATCCTCTTCTTTTTGTTTCATCAGTGGTTCAGTTCAAACAAATTCACTATCCTTTCTCATTACTCTACTCTTTCACAAACGATCCCGACTAAAATCCTTGGATCTTATCCCAATTTTTATAGAACCTGTACAATGACATATTTTGTCAAAGAATCTCTATTAGTGATCATTCACAGTCCATATCTTATCCTTACACTTACTTGTCAAATTTTTACTACTTTTGAGGTCCCTTTATTACATAGACACAAGTCCTCCACTAGGTGATGCCGGGAAAGGTCGGGATAGCTCCAGTTTAGGAAGCAGAGGACTGAATTCCTCGTGTCACCATTCAAATCTGGTTCCTGACACGTAATAATGTATCGGATGATAGTCCTACACATTATCGAGATAGATCGGGCGTTAATAGCCTAGAGCTGATACGTATTTACTCATCTATAATGTTACTATTTACTCATCTAGATTTATATTATATTCTACCATCCTTTTTTGGGGGATTGTAAAAAATATATGTATGGATGGTTATGTAAAGAACAAAGGTGAGATTAATGCTCCCTTCTCTTTTTTCTTTCTTGTTTCTTCATGACTGTGCTTCTCTCATTCAAAAGAATATTAATTCTTCATCTAGATTCAAAATAAAAATAAATAATACAAAAAAAAAGAACTTAAAAGTCGAAGGAGTTAAAAGATACAATAGACAGAATGCCTTCAGACACAGTACAAATAAAATCCATCCCTTTTCATTTCTTCATTTCATAATTTTTTGACATTTATTCCATTTCGTTTCCTCACCTTGCTTACGTTTACTTTCCGGGGTCCATCTACATCTAAGTAAGTTATGTGGCGCGGTACAAAGTTCCTGTAGCAGAACTCTTTTATTCATCCCATATCGGTTTCTGCCATCCGAAATGGATAATCTATTCCCAAATTGTGGAATTACATGAAGTTTTTTTTTAGGTTTATCCATATACGAATTAAATCCGTACTTTCTTTTTAGAACTGGAACGTAAAAATATTCCTTCACTTGAAAGAATCTGGAATCGTGTCATAGCG
Organism: Musa balbisiana; assembly: GCA_004837865.1. Lineage (NCBI taxonomy): Eukaryota > Viridiplantae > Streptophyta > Magnoliopsida > Zingiberales > Musaceae > Musa > Musa balbisiana. The sequence goes on from PYDT01001573.1 coordinate 4,913, forward strand.
TATAAGAAACATTAGTTTCTTATCATTTATAGCATCTTTGTATTTCATAGAAATTGGTTTTAATAATCCTTACTAGGGCCAGACCTATCCAACTTTCCGGCATCAAAATACGTTTACGGCGTGGATTAGTATCACATAAGAGATTCCCAACATATCATAAGATTCGCGTTCTTGAAACTCACACTTCTCCAATCCAGAAAACCTACGGGATTCTAGGATATTCCTTGGGTCAAATACTTTTATGCCTACCTCTTCTGGTTTTAGCTATACCAGACTGTTTCTCGTAGCTGATCACAACTGGCTAAAAATCCGCCTGTGCTACATCATAGCACACTGGGATCGTAAATAATGTAACCATATACATATGAAATGACCAGCAATGGAATCCCACCCTCGTTGATTTGTACAGTTTCTATTCCTCGGCAATGCAAATCCCAAAGATCTATGGAACTAATCATGGTTGAGTGAACCAATGGATATAACTATCCTTCTGCATCTTCTTGATCTCTCCCACTATTTGGATTGTATGGTAGTTTCAATTTACAATGAATTTTTAAAGATGACCCTTTCTTTCTTATTCTGCACAAAAAGACCCTTACCTTGTCTGATTCACGAATTCTGGAGATAACTGAATTTTGGATTTGAAAAATGGTTCAGAAGGTATCTCTGAAGTAGATGTTGATTGCAAGCAATTCTTGATCATAATTTCAGTATGATACTGCGTCCGAACACAAAACTTGTGATTGGGTAGTAAACTCGATTTTCCTGTTGAGACACAGTTCTAATCTTTCACAGATTTCTCGAGATATTTTCTTACGAAGTTTCGTTATAGCATCTATAACCGCCGTCTGGTTTAGTAGGTGGGCACCCGGCAATAGACATCGCAGAATTATCTATCGACTCCACGAACAGTACTATAAGACGTACTGACATCCCTCCTGTACTAGTACAAGCTCCCATAGCAATGACATATTTGGTTTCAGGCATTTGCTCATATAATCTTACTAAGAAGGATCCATTTTCATTTTTCTGTGCAGGCTGTTAAATTAGGTCTGCTTGTCTAGGACTCGATCTTGTACCAAGCCATAACGATCAAAGTCGAATCGCGACCTATTAATGAAGCAAATTCAATGAACAACAACTGGTCTCGTATAGAAGCGCCATAAACTAGAAAGTCCTTGAACCAATTCGAAAGATCCATTCAATGTAGTTGAAATCACTGACTTGGTATTGTTTTGGTCAACTAAGGGAAACTCCTTCAAATTCATAATCTGTCTCAATGTATCTTTTTCCTTCATTTTTAATTTGATTGTCTGAATATTCAGTTAAGACCATTCCAATGCCCTTTTCGCCATGCATAACTAACCAACAATTGTGATAAGCACAAAAATTAAAGCTTCGATAATACATATACACCCAATACTCGAACTCAATTGCCCATTTATAAAGAAGACCGTTTCACATCAAAAACAACAAAACTAGAGCAAACATGTATAGCGGATTCGAAATGTGTAACCCAGCATCCCCAATGGTTCTATCCCCGATCATAACTAGAGAGGCTTCATCTGGTCCTTCACTAACCGGTCTAAAACTCGGAACTTAAAATGCCAAGATAGAATAACGCTTGATATTATTAAAATGCCCAGCAATATCAATATTCGTGAAGCAGAACATAAATGTACTCCTATTAATGTGGAATATGCGGAATTATTCGATTCGAATCGGAATTGTCAATTCATCATAACTTCTTATCTAGGCGAAACAGATTGATTTTGACAAATCAAACTGCATAGTTTAGATTTGTTTGGCTGTGGGCATGTTTTTGTTTAAAGATTCATCTATAGGAATCCACTTACATTTTTGATTGATTCTATTTAAGAGGTGTCACATAGATCTCTTACACAAACACAACTCTCTCACTTTGTCTTGTGGTTCTCTATCCTCCAGAAAAAAGGTAATACAATACTAAAAACCTATGCCTATACCTGATTCTATGCCTATAACTATAAAAACATCAATACCCTATAATATAGGAAGTAAATATCCTATAATTACATACTATGACTACTATTATTCATTAGAATACTATGTTGATTATATAGAATCAACATAATGAATAATCATATTCATTTCCATTTTTGTAAAACTTTAAATTTTTGCAATAGTCATATGGGGTAAAATGTCTTAGGGATTTCTAGCATATTCTATTTATGCGAGTATGCCTTTTTCATTAAAATCATGGGTATAGACTTGCTTCTATTGATTGAGACGAATATGACTGCATCATCTAATGCATCGAATGATTTTTTCATATCTTTTTCTTGTCCTAGATTCATTTCTATTTCTTACTTGATCAATCCGTTGATTGAGAGGTGACATATAAAACTTATATCTTTCTCATACAAAAATTGGAAACTTGGAACCTGTACTATCCCACCATCCTCAGAAAAATAGAATAATCGAGTTTTTCATTAGAGTTAGAATGAAAGATTCATTCTATTTCGGACGCAATCTCTAGTACTAACAAAGATTCGATTTGGATGAACCAAAATACTTGTTTGTTTTGTTACGGCCTAACGCTTAATAACTTAATAATCTAATGGTAGACCAAGCAATGGGTTTGCATTTCGCTACAAGAAAAAGGTTTTTACCCACAACCTATACTAGCAATGAAACAAGCCAAGCGTGGGTAGTTAATCGACGGAATACTCATAAATGATTTACATACATTTTCAAATAGAAAGAATCACACATTATCGAATGATTCGACGGACCAAATCAAATCCCAAACACCCACTCACTTTCCCCCAAAAAAATAGAATTAAAGAAGAAAACGTAATAATTTATATTTAGCCAATTCGTTACTCTCCATTTATCTCTGAATCAATCAATAAGGTTGCTCTTGTTCTGCCAAAAACGATTAGTGATTATTAGGGGGATTCTCCAATATCCAAGACAGACCCCAGACCAGAAAAGAATAAGGTCCTATACCCAGGTGACTTAGGATTACTTGGTTTGGTCCCATAGAAATGAAACTATACAAACTAAAATAGTATATTAGGATTAGTGGCTATACTGACTCGAACGTAGACCTTCTCGGTAACAATCAACTGATTATTATCGAAATGATTCGAACTGTTTCAAAGACCCACCATGCTTTTGTTTCATTGGGCTCCTATTCATCACTGGTGTAAAGAGTCATTTATTCCCCATATTTTTTCTCTAGGAGAAGATAATGAATGGGTCCATGTGTCTGATTTATGATTTATTTCTGATCTAGGAGCATACCAAAGTTTTCAAGAAGGGTTAGCTTGACTTAGGTCTGCCTCGGCCTAATCAACCTAAGTTAAAATGGAATCTCTATCGCTCCCTGTCAACAGTCTAATATTGAAGCTTCATACACCTTCAGTTCATAGGACGAAAAGAGGTTATTTTAGGCCCTTATACTCATTATGCTCGCATGACTGGGCTTGGTATTTACCTTATCAACTACAACTCAATGGCGGGTTCTATTTGAGTTGGCACTGAATTCGCGCCTGAATCGGACCGAACCAAATATTTGTCAGGCGATTGTTCTCTTGTCCCTCGACCCTATGAGTAAGACATTGTTTCTACAATAAGGGAATCAAATTATGTTCGTTGCTACTAGTACTCCTAGAAAAGCATTGGCGGCGCGTGTAACTGAGGTGCTCTACCAACAGCTATAGCCCAAATAGTCATAGACATCTTAACATCTAGAAAGTTCTGTCAGATGGATATCCATAATCCCACATCATAGCTCTCTGATCTATGTTATTTTATTGTTACGCTTACAGAACAGATTAGTATTGCTTAAAAGATATTCCCACCTATAATCCCGAATGATGGGTTATTTTTGTGGTGTCTAATGACCTAGCTTAACTCAGTGGTAGAGTATTGCTTTCATACGGGGAGTCATGGGTCAAATCCAATAGTAGGTAGAACTTATTAGATGACCGAGTAGATGAAAGGATATCAATCCAGTTTTTGCTACCGCCCATCTTCTTTTTTTGTTTTTATCAGATTGGTAGACTTTGATTGTGTTCAATTTGGCAGAATCAACATGTGGTGTATAATAAAACTTATTAAAACTTCTCTTTATATTTTGATGTTTGATTGCACGCCGTAGGAACTAACATTGACAGCCTCTACTCGTGTCCTAGCTCGTCTGAGAGGCTAGATTCTGCTTTCAATCACAATGCTTGGCTCTTACCCTCACTTGCTACTTCAAGTTAGCTTCAGCTATTTCAAGAGCTTGTTGGGCTCTTGCGGATCAATGTCAGTACTTATTTTTCCCGCATCATTTCCTAAATGGTGATCTCATTATTACCTATTCTAGCGAAACCCCCATCAGAGGCCACGTTAACATTGGTCGTTTGTTTTAGGCTTTTCCTCAAAGACCTATAAGCTACAGCCGTGGCAATAGGTGTCGTGGTTTGGTAATACGCCAATTTGGCCACTATGAGTAGATAAATTATTTCTTTCACTTCTGAGTCCCCAAATAATTCGATTAGGAGTCAGTACACAAAGATTAGGTCCATTTCTTCAATTTGCTCTCCTCTTCTATAAGTTCGATACTTTCGCGGTAGCTTCATCGATGGTTACGCTACTAAATAAAAGGCCTGCTCGGGAAGACTGTCTAATCTCCGGAAAGGATCAGTTGAACCCCCTAATTGGTTTCTTCGAAGACCACATATTTCCTGGAGAAACAGTAAATACTTCTGGCCACAAGAAGGGGTTGTGATAAGAAACCGCTCGGATTTTTCGTGCACTTGCTACAGTGTAACGATCTTTCTTCGGATATTCCGCCAACCCAAGAATATCTATTATTCCTGAAGTTCTTTGTAACGTTTGTGAGTTGCTTAACTCTTTGCGCAGTTTCATAATGTCCTGGCGCCACGATCCGAGTTGTAACCATGTTTGACGTTGAATTTCCCTTTAAAAGGAAAAAAATTTTCCACTGCTGGATAAATTACCTTTGGCACTAATCCTCTTGATAATCGGTAGTCGGTCATCTAATGTGGCAATGTTCGTGGCAGGAGCATGTGTCTGTCAAATCGGTCCGCGGGTTGTAAAAAACCCCAATAAAAACGGTTGGATCGGAAGTTATATGATCCCTCTTGGTAAAGTAATTCTTTATTGCAAAGAACCCATTTCTGTACTAGGTAGGTTGATACCCACTGCAGAAGGCTTCTCGCCCCAATACGGGCGATACTTCTGATCCTGCTTGGACGAAACGAAAGGATCTTGTCGATGAATAGAAGTACTGTCCTTGTTCTTAACACCCGGAATATTCCGCCCCCATAGTTAGGGCATTCAAACCAACTTGCATCAATACACGATCTCCCGGCGGTTCATTCAGTTGACATAGACTAGAGCTACTTTTGATTCGGCAAGTAATGTTTTTTCACTATACTACTCCGGATTACGGATTCTTTCATTTCCATGTAACGATCTTTCCTTCACGAGTACTTCGCCTACTCGCCAAATAACAGAGTACGACCGCCGTCCATGGCTTTGGCAATGTTGTGTGATCAATTCAGGATGATTAAGCTGTTTTACCTACTCCATCTCCTCCAAATAGTCCGTTTTCCTCCACGGCCGATAGATGCTAAAAGATCCACTACTTTATTTCCTGTTTCAAAGATGTATTTCGTCGCTAACTGTATAAAGGCAGGTGGCAGTTCTATGAATGAGATGTTGGCTAGTATCTACAGACCTAATTATCAACAGGCTCCCCAAGAACGTTTAAACTTCGTCCGAGGTCGCTCCACCGACTGGAACGCTTAGAGGATCTCCCGTGTCCAATCACTTTTCGCATTCTCCTCTCATCATCCATCTGTAGCACTCATAGCTACCGCTTCTAACTCGATTATTTCCTATATTGTTGTTAACCTCCAATTCACATTAATTTGCTGTACCGCTAGTATCGCGACCCTTACTCCCAAAGCGTTTATAAATATTAGGCCTCTTGGCCCGGAGGAAAAACAACACCAGTACTGGGCCCAATATTTGAGCGATACGCCCTAGGTTTTGTTCTTCAAGTGTGGACACCGGGGCGGACTAGAAGGTGTAGATTGCTTCTCATAATTATAATTAAAGTGAAAGTATGTCGAAAGTTTTTTTGAATAGTGCCATGCCAATTCGAAATAAAATTGTTCCGATAGCAAGTTTGATCGGTTCTATTCATAAGAAATAATGGGAGTTTTAGCACTTGATTTAGTTGGTACCAACCCACCCGATACGATTTCAATCGTTTACCACCCACGCGCATTCAATAGTAAATTTCAAGTTCAGGCAGGCCAATCCTTCTCTTCTTTTTTTCAAAAGCAATATTAAGTACATGAAATCACGATAAGTCCTTTCATTTCTCGATCTTATAGAAAAACCATCCGTATTAGATTCTATTATCGATAGCATTCGAACCCGACTCTCCCATTATGAATTCATTTTTTCGATCGTAATTGGCCATTGTTCTTTTTTTTTGAATAGATTTGGGATTTCAGCCTATCCTATCTTTAATACCTTTAGATGAATTATGCCTATTTTCACATCTCGATTTACATATACAACATAATAATCACTGTAAAGGTGCATTTTTCTAGTATTTACTTCAAATAAAAAGGAGATCCATTGTGATTTTTAAATTGTAAACTTGCAACCCAACATTGGGTTTGGGTTGCGCCATATTATTCAAAGAGTATAATCAATAATGATTATTTGAAGTATCAAATACTTGGTCTAAAATAATAAACCATTTCATTTTAACATAACATTGAAATTAGTTATAATATTAGTTTTAAATATTTTTTTCCCTCTTTTTTTTTTTGAAAAATTTTTTGTCAAAGTTTCCTTCACGCATAATCTAAACGAGTAGAACCTGGTCGTTGTGAGAATTCTTAATTCATTGAGTTGTAGTAGGGACTTATGTCACCACAGAACAGAGACTAAAGCAAGTGTTGGATTTAACGCTGGTGTTAAAGAGTACAATTGACTTATTCTACTCCTGACTACGAAGTCAAAGATCCTGATATCTTTTGCAGCATTCCGAGTAACTCCTCAACCTGAGTTCCGCCCGAAGAAGCAGGGGCTGCGGTAGCTTGCCGATCGTCTACTGTACATGGACAACTGTGTGGGACTGATGGACTTACCAGTCTGATCGTTACAAGGGCGCTGCTACCACATCGGGGGGGGGGGGGGGGGGGGGGGGGAGGCCAGTTGTTGGGGAGGAAAATCATATCTTGCTTATGTAGCTTATCCTTTAGACTTTTTGAAGAGGTTCTGTTTACTAACATGTTTTACTTTCCATTGTGGGTAACTGTATTTGGTTTCAAAGCATTACAGCTCTACGTCTGGAGGATCTTCGAATCCCCACTCTTATTCCAACACTTTCAAGCCCGCCTCACGGCATTCACGGTTGAAAGAATAAGTTGGAACACGTAGGTCGTCCCCTATTGGTATGTACTATTCACCAAATGGGATTATCGCAAAAAACTACTGGTAGAGCGGTTTATGAATGTCTACGTGTGTACTTGATTTTACCAAAGAATGATGAAAACGTGAACTCACAGCCATTTATGCGTTGGAGAGATCGTTTCGTATTGTTGGCGCCGAAGCAATTTTTAAAAGCGGCAGGCCGAAACGAGGTGGAAATCAAAGGACATTACTGACTGCTACTGCGGGTACATTGAAGAAATGATGAAAAGGGCCATATTGGGCCGAATCATATATGATTTTCCTATCGTAATGCATGCTACTTAACTGGTGGATTCACTGCAACTACTACTTGGCTCATTATTGCCGTGACAACGCCTACTTCTTCACATCCCTGCGCGCAATTCATGCATTTATTGATAGACGAAATCATGGTATTCATTTCCGTGTACTAGCTCAAGCATTACGTATGTCCTGGGTGGAGATCATATTCACGCCGGTACAAGTAATAGGTAAACTGGAAGGGTACGTGAGATGACTTTAGGTTTCGTTGATTTATTAACGTTATGTTTACGAAAAAGACCGAAGTCGCGTTCTTTTTCTTCACTCAAGATTGGGTCTCTATGCATGTGTTTCTGCCAGTGGGCTTCAGGGGTATTCATGTTTGGCATATTCCTGCTCTGAACCGAAAAATCTTTGGGTATGATTCCGTACTACAGTTTGGGCGGAGGAACTTTAGGACACCCTTGGGAAAGCAACCTGGTTCATTAGCTATAGGGTGGCTTTTAGAGGCCGTGTGTACAACTGTAATGAGGACGTGATCTTGCTCGTGAAGGTAATGAAATGATCCGTGAAGGCTAGCAAATGGAGCCTGAACTAGCCTGCTTTGAAGTATGTAACGAGATCAAAATTTCGAATTCGAACAGTAGATAAGCTATGATACAGAGAAAAAGTAAAGTTTGGATACTTCATATTCTTTTCCCTTTTTTGTCTCCTAATTGATTGCAATTAAAGTCGGCCGCACAAATCTTTTCCTAAAAAAAAGATTGGGCCTATGTGCCGAATAAAAAAAAAAAGATGAGCATTCTAATACTATGTTTGTGCATATATCTTTTATATGTACAGAGTGTACAGATCTACCTATATATACAAGATAGAGCTAAGACTAACACCAATACTTCTATTGTTTTTTGTTGGATCCATAGGATTGGATTAATTTGGATCCTTGGATTGGTGGACTTTTTTATACTCTAGTTTCAGTGCCATAAGATTCACGCCAAGGGAAAGGCTCCTTTACCCTTTAACCCATCCTATCTATTGTCTTTTTCGTTGCCAGTTTAAAAATATAAACTTAATTATTTGATTCTACGAAAACAATTCTTTATTATTCCTTTGATTTATAAAATAAACAACTATCTGCTATTTTTCGATGAAATTTTACACCATCCATTGAAGAAAGCTGTGTCCTTTCTATTTTAAAATTGAGAAAAAGATTCTATCATAATATTGAATTGATCCCTGCGGCTTTCCCACAAAAGAGAGGAATCATTTTACTTTCAACTATTTTATTTCTTATCATAATTAATCATACGAATCTAATCCTAATCCTTAGGATTGTTAATTAATAACGATTAAGAGTTCGGCCTACCCTTAATGAGAAGCGAGGAACGACGGAACCTTTGACTGCATAGGATTCTACTGAAACCGAATCGAATAATCATTGTGGATTGCGGAACGAACCGGAAAAAATTTTCTTTCGTCTGAGAAGTCTTGGGTTACCTAGGAATAAACAGTAAGAGTCATATTCCGCCCCGAAACCTTTATTTATTGATATTACATTACAGATTTTGGGCATCATTTGATACGGGTAAAATATCTCAGGTCTTTATACAAAAAAGCATTATCTATAATTATAAAAAGCATTATCTATCTTAGATCTATCTAAATTTATATCTATAAATATGCATAACATAAATTTCTCAGCTATATCTCCTGGTCTAACATCTTCCGTATAAACAACACCAATTCATATTAATAATGTCTTAGTGGTATTAGTTTCATTCAATTGATTAAATACATGCGTATCTGTAATATTATTGAATCCTTTTCAATTCGCGAGGAGCCTGGATGAGAAGAAACTCTCATGTCCCGGTGTCTGTATAGAGATGGAATTAAAAACACAGCCACTTAACCCAAAAAACCAGATTTTCGTAAACCCTAGAGGGAAAATGAAGGAATATCTTGTCGGGGGCAATCGTATTTGTTTTCGGCATAGGCGCTCTTCAGCACTTGAACCCGCTTGAGATCACAGCTAGACAAATGCAGCGGGGCGAAGAGCAATGACCTATATGCCGTCGTGGTGAAAAATATGGTTACGTATATTTCCCGACAAACCTTTTACAGTGACCTGGCGGACACGTATGTGTTCGGGGAAGGGATCCCCCGCATTTGGGTATCCGTTGTTACACCAGGTCGAATACTTTCTGAAATGGGCGGAGTATCAGAGAGCTGTAGCCAAGCCTATTTCCAAACAACCTAGCTGCGTCCAAATGCCTCTCCTAACTCAATTTGTCAGGATAGGTATTAACTAACGTGTATTGAGTATGAAAACACAACGGCAGTTT